>CAJHNH020001213.1:677500-708669 GCA_905116865.2 Candidula unifasciata | reverse complement strand
TGTTGCATTACACGGGACTAAAACAACAATATCTAACATTTAAATATATCAATTGCAACCCCTCGACGTCAGCTAATTAATGAAGCAGTCGGTGACTTCATGTAATCTAGATCGCAGCACTGACTTCATAATAATGTACACTTTACTCACCTGAAGATGCAGCGAATTGTCAATCGTTTCACTCCCTGTATAGTGGTATACAAACACACACTAAGATACTTCGCTAACACCAGTCTGGAGGTGATTGAAGCTATGGACAATGAAATTGAGATGATTGAGCAGGGGGCGCGCTCAAAATTACTCCCAACGACGCTGAAATTCGCCAACTTAACCAATAACCGAATCATGTTTGGCGCGTATTGGAAGGATATGCTGTCACTCACAGGGCTGGAAAAACTCCATCTGGACGGATATCAGAATCCTGTAAAGTTCCCGCTCTTTTTCCCTTCAACAGATTTCCAGTGTCAACGTCCCAGCGGAGATAAACATGAACCATTTCAAGCCGCTGGCGAGTTTAGTGAAAAATGTATCTGTGGGCCAGATGAATGTTCGTTAGAGGAGGACGATGATTTCATCCTGCCCCTACCTCCAAACCTACTCAATCTGACGATGCATAGCAATTCCCTAGCATATAAAGTCGGCAATATTAGGTTCTGTGCTAACAACAGCCTCAGCAGTGTGGATCTGAGCGGGAATATGTTCCCTTATTTGGAAGGCCCTATCACAGGACTCAACAAACTCAAATACTTAAACATATCCAGCTGTTTTATACAAACGATAGACGCTGAATATTTTAACTTCTTATTCAGTTTGGAATATCTAAACCTGTTTCAGAATTTGTTGGGAGATTGCTTGGACAAAGATATGAACGGCAGTATTTTTGACCATCTCAAAAATTTAAAATATTTGAACTTATCATTTAATAACATATTCCGATTTCACTGGCCAGTTTTCAAAGATCTGGAAGACTTAGAAATTCTTGACCTCTCAACTAACAGAATAAGTCATATCAACTTCAAAGTCGACCACATGAAAAATTTAACATTTTTGGATCTGCACAAAAATGACATAGCCGATTTGCCGAAAGATATGAGAGACTTGATAGATTCTCTGCTAAATGCCAACAAGTCAGTGAAAGTCGACATGCGCGATAATCCTATCTACTGTGAATGCTCTAACTTGGCCTTTCTAGAATGGGTTGTTCGAACGAATATATTCGGGGATAACTATACACATTACTACTGCAAGTACCCTGTAGAAAACCAGACTGCTGTGGAAATGAGTCAGGGTTATGCAGAGGAGTTGGTGAAACTAAGAAAGCAGTGCGCCACCCACGTAGGTTTGTTTCTGGGAGTCATTGGGGGAACTATTCTGGTGGTGACTTTCATTACTGGACTCCTGCTCTACCGCTTCAGGTGAGTGCTGACCTTGTCGCGTCTGTTCACTTTCAGTTAAAACATCTAACAACAGTCAAATACTACAAAAGGGGGCTGAGTGGTCTCGAGGCATGGCGCCCGCCTCGAGTACTTGAGGTCCCGTGTTCAGTGAAGGCTGGGAATTTTCCACGTGGACTTCTAGTAATTTCCCCTGGTCTCTGGGTAGCAACATCGGACACCCGTGTGTATTCTTGCTAAAGTGGTTTTTCTAGGCAAATTTTACATTTTACTTTCAGTAGTTTGCCATTGCTTACTTAAGCTCTCGGTACCACTGTCGAAACCAAAGCAAGACAAATCTGAACAAAGAAGACATAAACAACAGTCTGCACAATTTATTGCCTGATATTTTTCGTTGCATCTCATCAGGTGAATACTCAAGTCAGTTAGTAGCATGTCCTTTGCAGAACCTTGCTCCTATAACAACCTTCCGCTAAACTTCTCGATCACAAGCAAGATGTCCCGCGTCCGATACACTCATCTGGAGATCATCTGCCATCTCCTGGACCCAACTTCTCTTTGGCCTTCCTCTTTCTCTCCTCCCATGCAAATAACCCGCCATTATTGTTCTCTCTAAACTTTCGTGACGTTTGGAGTGACCGAAATATTTAAGTTTTCTGTGTTTTATCGTCTTTAATCGCCAGTCTTCATAAAAATTCAGTTCTTGAAGTATGGATGCATTTGTTCATTTTTTTTTTACCTATGATATTCTTGGAACCCGTCTATAGCTTGTTTAGTAAGTGTCCAGGTCTCACAGGCGTATGTTGCACAGGGAAACATGCAGGTTCTAAGAATTTTTTTTTTTTTTTTTGGGGTAGTTTTGCCAGTCCCACTCTATAATTTATTCACTTGTTATAGTCTTAGGTGCATTCTACAGAAACAGTTACAGAAATGAAGCAGATAAGTGAATCCTTTATGACCGAAGTACGAAATCAACAACGATCAAACATGACTACCTATTTTACCAGGGCAGCCGCAATGTCAGAACCATATCTTTTTGTATACAAAGTGCAGGACGCATGTTCTACTTGTCTACTGCTGCTCTTTACTGTTGTCAAGATGTTTTACACCACCTTTATACTCACTGTAAGACAAATTATCACTGTCTCTGACTCTTGTTGCTCATATTTGTGTACTGTCATTCACTTCTTCCATGTAATCTCGTTGATATTCTGGCGATCCATGGTCCTTCCGAAATTCATCTCAGAAACCACATCGACGCTAATAATAATAATAACAGTTATAATAAACGTGTCCTGGGAAGAAAAGAGGCCGGAGTGATGCTGACCACATCACCACTAAGTGCCGATTGGTCTATAAAATATAGGTCTAGCCCTATATTCCTGAGGGTAGGGAAAGGTCCTTTACTACAATAATAGTAACAACAAGGAAGAGGAGGCGGAAGAGAGGAGGAGGAAGAGGAGTAGGAGAGAAAAAGAAGAAGAAGAAGAAGAAGAAGAAGAAAAAGAAGAAGAAGAAGAAGAAGAAGAAGAAGAAAAAGAAGAAGAATAAGAAGACGAAGAAGAAGAAGAAACAAAGAAGAAGAATAAGAAGACGAAGAAGAAGAAGAAACAAAGAAAGAAAGAAAGATAGAAAGAAAAAAGAAGAAGAAAAGAAGAAGAAGAAAAGAAAGAAGAAGAAGAAGAAGAAGAAGAAGAAGAAGAAGAAGAAGAAGAAGAAGAAGAAGAAGAAGAAGAAGAAGAAGAAGAAGAAGAAGAAGAAGAAGAAGAAGAAGAAGAAGAAGAAGAAGAAGAAGAAGAAGAAAGAAGAAGAAAAGAAGAAGAAGAAGAAGAAGAAGAAGAAGAAGAAGAAGAAGAAGAAGAAAGAAAGAAAGAAAGAAAGAAAGAAAGAAAGAAAGAAAGAAAGAAAGAAAGAAAGAAAGAAAGAAAGAAAGAAAGAAAGAAGAAGAAAAAGAAGAAGAAGACGAAGACGAAGAAGAAGAAAAAACAGAAAGAAAGAAGAAGAAGAAAGTGAAGAAAAGAAGAAGAAGGAAAGAAAGTAGATGAAGAAGAAACGAAGAAGAAGAAGAAGAAGAAGAAGAAGAAGAAGAAGAAGAAGAAGAAGAAGAAGAAGAAGAAGAAGAAGAAGAAGAAGAAGAAGAAGAAGAAGTATAAGAAGAAGAAGAAGAAGAAGAAGAAGAAGAAGAAGAAGAAGAAGAAGAAGAAGAAGAAAGAAAAAGAAGAAGAAGAAGAAGAAAGAAAAAGAAAAAGAAGAAGAAGAAAGACAGAAAGAAGAAGAAGAAGAAGAAGAAGAAGAAAGAAAGAAAGAAAGAAAGAAAGAAAGAAAGAAAGAAAGAAAGAAAGAAAGAAAGAAAGAAAGAAAGAAAGAAAGAAAGAAAGAAAGAAAGAAAGAAAAAAGAAGAAGAAAAGGAAGAAAAAAAGAAGAAGAACTAGAAAGAAAGAAAGAAAGAAGAAGAAGAAGATAAGAAGAAGAAGAAGAAGAAGAAGAAGAAGAAGAAGAAGAAGAAGAAGAAGAAGAAGAAGAAGAAGAAGAAGAAGAAGAAGAAAGAAGGAGAAGAAGAAGAGCAGTAGAAAAAAAAAGGAAACAGGAAGGAAACAAACAAGAAAAAGAAGAAGAGGAATAACAAGATTTAGAAAAAATACAAGCACAGGAAGAAGAGGAATAACAATATAAAAAAATACAAGCACAAGAAGAAGAACATGAAGAGGAAAAAAAAAGACTAATAAGCCTAAAGTAATATAGAACTCTAAACTGATTATAACTGGTATCGTGTTCGATTGTGCATCCCATGTTAGGTGGACTCTCAGATACTGGTACCATGCAGCAAAGTTGAAGATCTACTCTAACCCAGACAAGATCAGCGAAGAGTTTGACTACGATGTGTTTGTCAGCTACGCCAGTGATGATGTTGATTTTGTCCTTCAGGTAACAGTGTCGCTTAACTTAACAAAACCAAGCTTGTACGAGGCACTGCAATAGACAGTATCTTTCCTCTTACTCACTTCACTGAGAGCGTGATCTGTTTCCATTCACATTAGTCTGTTTCAACTCAATTACTGTGTGTTATGTGTTTCTACTTACTTGAGTGCGTGTTTTGCAACTTTGTGTTTCTCCTCACTTGACTTAACTATATATTTAGCGCTTCTCACTGGACAATTAATTTTATACGTTTTTTACTCACTTGACTTTCAACTTAATATATTTTTGTATTAAAGTGACTGTTTTGTCCGCACTACCATATGCCCACCTGAGTGCTTTAAGTGCCTTTTCATTCGCATGACTGTGTTAATCTTGTATTATTTACTCACTTTGTATTCACTTTACATTTCCATTCACTTAACTGTTTACATTGTTTATTATTTTTTTTTATTTTGAACATTTTTTTTTAAAATCGTGTTCCTACTTTTATAAAAGCCATACATTGTCCATTACTTGTCCTTAAATGTAATGTGACAAGACATAACACTAACAATAATAATTTAGTTCCATTGCCTTTACAGGAGGTTGCAGAACTAACCTCAATATTTACTGGCTGTTTTCGGGTTTACGTGTGGAGACAAACTCTGCCTTATGTGCCTCTGGGCGCGATGAGGATTGATTGGGTTTACTAGGCAATTTTACCTTCAATAGTTTGCCACTGGAACCCATAGGAACATAGAAATAAAAGAAAGAAAAAATAAATAGAGAAGGTAGCTAGAGAATGAAGTTAAAAATATGGGGAGAGCTGAATGCGATAGAAAAGGATAGAACGACTTGGCGTGATCTGGTTAAGAGCGTATACGCTATTTGGATTTAGAAAGGCAGAAGAAGAAGTTTGCCATTGCCTTCCTAAACGGTCGGCTCTCGACATCCATGTCAAAATCAACGTAGGGTGGTCTGCTGCCAAACTGCCCGCAAGTTTAATCGAACTGGGTGTCCCGGAATTACAAAACGAGTCGGCAACGCCTAAGCCACAGTCGCTGACAATAGCAAAGACAACCATAATATCAGTGTTGTGTTAGAATGCAATTACCATTATAAACTGATGCATTGTAATGATATACTTTCTCACATCATGACACTGAGGTCCCTGTCAATCAAACATATGGGCTGGGATATCAATCTCATGTGGCTAACAAAAAACGTCCGATGTACATCAATGTGTCGGAGAAAGTCCTTTAAATACCGGAGAGCCTTTCAAACTGCGTGTTCCCCGTGTGGGTTCCGGGGTCCCATTGTGGAAAAAACAAAAATAGAACTCACTGTCTCCCAACAAGTATGTCGTAAGAGTCTACTAATTAGGAACTTCGTCGAAGTCGGAATGCATCTGCATGAGAGGCATTGAACCAACCGTCTTCATGCAAAAAAAAAAAAAAAAAACGGATCTGTAAAACGGATACGCATGCAGCACTCAGGTTCTGGAACAAGACTGGAGGAGTCCTTAACTTTGCGCTGGAGTTTACAGACGGTAAACGCTAGAATTTAAACATAGCATTAGAGCATACCTATATTAAACAGGGATCTGAGTTAAAATATCTTGGAATAGCATTCAATGAAGATGGTAAATTAGGTGAAAAAATTGACATCCGATGCAGTAAAGCAGGCGAAACTGAGAGACTGCAGGGTGAATGGGAGTATGTACAAATGGGTCAAAGCATACTTGTATAACAGAAGATCCCGAGTACAGATAGATGGACTTAAGAGCAAGAAAGTTTTGCTGCGCCATGGCGTCCCACAAGGAGGTGTCCTGTCCCCCACACTCTTTCTAGTCTATATCAACGACCTGCTTTCTGAACTACCCCATGGAATTAAAGCTGCAATGTATACTGATGACTTGGTACTCTGGAGTACAAATGAAAATGCGACAGTGGCCACCAGACTGCTACAAAGAGCCACAGATGCAATGGCTAAATGGGCCGACAAATGGTGTGTCAGCATCAACATAGGCAAATGCAGCACCACTCTCTTTACCCTTTCTCCTAAACAAAAATCAGGCGCCATGCACATAAATGGAGTACCCCTGAGAGAGGATAAGGAGCCCACATACCTCGGCGTAACGTTTGATGATAGATTAACATGGAGAAAACACATCAACAAGGCAGCAACCAAAGCCAGAAGGAGGGTAGCCATTCTGAGAAAACTAAGTGGAACCACATGGGGTGCTAGCGGGAAAATACTTAGAAAAGTTTACCAACAAAGTGTTCGACCACATCTTGAATACGGATCAACAGCATGGAGTTCGGCATCAAAAACCACATTGCAAGAATTAGACAAAGTGCAAAATCAAGCACTCAGAGTTACCACAGGCAGTATGAAATCAACACCTATAGCTGTGATGGAGAAAATGGGGATGACCCAAGCACTGAGTGAACGCAGAGACACCAAGATGCTTTTACAAGCAGAAAAGTTTCTTAGTATGCCCAGTCACCCTATGAATGAAAGATTCCAAAATTTAGCTTTGGGACGACTAAAGAGAAGTAGTTTTATCCACCATGCCAAACGGCTCGGCAGACAAACCACTGATTTACCTGCAACTGATAGATCCTTAAATGCTGTCCCAGAACGGACCCCCTGGAGAGAGGAGTATAAGTTTCCAATACACATCAAGACTGAAGTGAAAGGGGTATTTGACAAGGAAGAACAAAACAGTGTGCAGCGCAAAACAGCCACCCTCAGTCTACTTGATGATGAATACCCGCAGAACCTTTGGGTCCGTGTTTACACAGATGGGTCAGCAGAAAGCGCAGTCAGAAACGGAGGTGCGGGAGTATACATTGAGTATCCTAATAATACCAGGGATACAGCCAAATTACCCACGGGAAAGCACTGTCACAACTATGATGCAGAAGTTCAAGCCATCAAGATAGCGGTAGAGAAACTACTAAATACAGGGTATTTTTCACAACCAGTGGTATTCCTGACAGATGCAAAAGCAGTACTTCAGTCACTCCAGTCTGGAAATTACCAAGCATACGGACACTATTATCCGAACTAGGCAACCGCTGTAAATTAGTAATGCAGTGGATACCTTCCCACTGTGGAGTTCCCGGAAACGAAAAAGCTGATAAACTAGCTAACGAAGGTGCAACTGAAGAACAACCTGACATACCAGTCTCTTATCAACAGAAGAAGAGAATGATCAAATCAATCAGAATGCCACCGAAACTGGCACAAGATGATTACCATATTATGGACAGACCAGAGCAAGTTATTAACCTTCGCCTTAGAACAGGGCACAATAGACTTCGCTCCCACATGTACAACAAATTTAAGATTGGCCAATAGGCCATGTGTACTTGTGGACTGGCACCTGAAACAACAGATCACATCCTTCAAGACTGTCCCATATTCAACGCTTTCAGGCAAAACCTTTGTCCAAAAGAGACACTTGTGGAAGTCAAACTTTAGGGGTCGCTTAGTGAATTACAAAAGACAGTTAAATTCATACATGAGACGGCTTTGCAGATATAGACAATTTATTTCATGCTAACGAAAGAAGAAGAAGTAAAGCAGGCCTAGTATTGGGACAGCTAGCCTCCCTCTTACAGCACAAGGCGAGCATAAAGAAACATCTCATACAAGGCATATTCATTCATACCCTACGCTACCAGTGCCAGACGTGGTCACTCACGACAAAATATACAAGAAAATTAGTAACCATTGAAATGAGGTGTCTGAGAAAGACTGTAGGAGTGACCAGAAGAGATAAAATCAGGAATGAGATCATACGAGATAAAGTCGGAACAGAACCAATTCTAAATTACATACAAAGACAGCGGATCAAATGGTTTTCCCACTTGGAAAGAATGCCTCCTGATGCTATTCCATACAAGACATATACCAAAAGAGGAGAGGGACGTAGAGCAAGAGGGAGGCCAACAACAAAATGGGAAGATAACATCAGAGAAACTCTACAGCATATTCAGAGAATGTCAGATGACAGAGAGGTAAAAACTATATACACAAGGGAGATGAATAGTCGTAGACCTAAAGGCAGACTAAGAAGAAGACGGAGAGATAACGTCCAGACAGACCTGCAAACACTTGGTGTTACCAACTGGACACAGAACGCCAACCAGAGAGACGAGTGGAGGCGGGTGATATCCGCAGCAATGAACCTCAAGGGTTCAGAATGCTGAAGAAGAAGAATTGATGTGTGTACCCGTATCTCTTAGTAGTTAGTTTTATCTCTGATTTGCTAGTAGACCGAATTACTGTATAGCGAAATTATGTTCGTCTAAAGAAGTCGTCTTTAACTTTTTCAGTTCACGCCCCTCCCACCCTGAGAATGTGACAAGACACCCAAGCTCCCTTGAGTATAGGGCAAAACAACCCCCTTTCCCCCATAGAATATATGACAAGGATCCCCCTCCCCGAATCCCCCAACCCAACCTCAACATAAAATGTAATTACAAGAGAAGGACATTAGATTCCGCAACAAGCGAAACAGAAACTATTGAGCTACGCTTTGGTCAGAATGTGTTTTTAATCTATAATTAAATGCGCGTGTTATCATGTTAATTAGATTATTAGGTCCGGGGGAGGGGGGGGGGGGCAGTTTGAGACCACTAATTTAAAGAGTGTGTAAAAAGTATGAGAGATCTCCCTCTCCTGGAATTATTTTAGAAGGGGCCGAGGGGAGTATTTAACTGTTTGTTCAGTATATGTTAAGAGCCTTTAACACTGCCCACAATGTACAGATACGCTCTTTTCAAAGCGAGTTTACAACTCATTGTATTTTAGTATACTATATTTATTTGCCAGTCAACAAAGTATCGTTTATCATTATTGTGCAATTAAACAAGGCTTATGCTTTATAAAATTATAAAGGGGTTGATCCCCTCAATGTCTCCTTCATGATGGCGCGTCTGCTCTGACCTACTGTGTGTAGACAGTTGTTTTCTCCCATACAGGAGTTATCCCCTCACCTGAGTGCTGAGAGACATCTGAAGCTGCTGGTTCATGGGGAGAACTTCCAGACCGGTCGACATATAACAGACAACATCTACATGGCGGTGCGGCAGTCTCACAAGACCCTGGTGGTTCTAACCAAGAACATGCTCAAGAGTCACTGGTGCACCTACGAACTGCAGGTTAGAACATGTACACAACATTGTGGTTGGTTGTTTAACACGTTGGCGATTGGCTGTGATGTAGTCGGTGTGCATTTCTGCTACATCTATATAGGAGTGGCAGTCTTTCTTCTCCTAACCTTTTCCCTAGGCCATTCAACGAACAAACTCCAAATGTTGGACTGGGGACAGTCAAAGTAAAAGTGACACAAAGAAGAACCGCATCAAAGTTTTGAAGCGTCGACGCTTACAAAAATATCAAGCTCAAGCCGTCCCATTACTTTTCGGCCCTCTCCTGCAAGGCACTCCAAAATTGCTCCTGCCACTAAATCAGTTGCGGCGAAGGAAGGAAGTGCAGGCAGCCCCGAGTGTCATCGCTGAGGGGACGCGACAAAAGGGCAAAATATTTGTTTTAAGAATTTACAAAATATCTGTGGAGGACCGGGGGAGGTGGGGAAGGGGGGAAAGGGGGGGGGGGCGGGGTCAGAGAGCGTGATGGGAAATTTTTCTCATCTGTTACCACCTGACCTTATTACGCCATTGATCGACATCTGTAATAAACCTTGGCTTGACTTGGACTGCGCTTTGGCTTACTACTTATTGGCTTTAGCCACGGCTCACTCTCTGGATGTTACTGCTACACAACTTGCACTACTTTAACGTCTAGAGTTGACAACACAAACGCCGCTCAGCTTCTTGGTACATTCTGTCAGTTTATTCTGGTCCATTTATTTCACATGTTCAAACATTATTCACACTGTATCACTCGCGACATATTCGAACATTAAACATTTGCGCAACATAAAGACGACATCTTCAAATACTACAACCGTCTTCTCTGACCTCTGATGATCGACTGACCACGAGTCTAGCTCGGACTTTCCCTCGCTTCCTCGACTAGGCACAAGTATCTCGTGCTGTCCCTTGTTGCACGGACTTTCTGCTTGCCACTATGTAATCGTGAGGACCATGCAAAGCAGCGTCATTACAACATCATTATCATCATCATCATGTGGTAGCTCCTTTGCAGAAGGTCGTTCTCAGCACGGTTAGCCTGAAAGAAACCCAGTCTCTCGCCAGCTCTCCCGCCTCGTGTACATACATATTCAAGGCGTCAATTATATTATGTGCCCATCTTCGTGTTGGTCGGCCCCTGACCCTCCTTCTTGGTATCATGCCTTCTGCTATATTTTTTAAAAAACCCTTTATGGGGCTTGATATGACCAAAAAAGCTTTAATGTCTAAATACTTTTTTTAATGCTTTCTAAACCTAAAAAGTAGAAGAAGGTTCTGTCACATATATCCATTTTGAACTGTGCACAATCTAGATGTCGATTATTAATTTCTTGTTTTGCCACAGATATCCATTTTGAACTCTGCACAAACTAGATGTTGATTATTGATATCTTGTTTTGCCACAGATATCCATTTTGAACTCTGCACAAACTAGATGTTGATTATTGATATCTTGTTTTGCCACAGATATCCATTTTGAACTGTGCACAAACTAGATGTTGTTTATTGATATCTTGTTTTGCCACATATATCCATTTTGAACTGTGCACAAACTAGATGTTGATTATTGATATCTTGTTTTGCCACAGATATCCATTTTGAACTGGGCACAATCCAGATGTTGATAATTGAAATCTGGTTGTGTCACATATATCCATTTTGAACTGTGCACAAACTAGATGTTGATTATTGATATCTTGTTTTGCCACAGATATCCATTTTGAACTGTGCACAATCCAGATTGAGAATCAGACACCATGATTGGTCTGGTAAATACTACAAGCTAGCTAACTCAAAGCTGATACAATCGCCACCGTATTTAGTTCATACTTGAAGCCCTAGCTCTGTGGTCTTTATGTTACACTTCTACGATTTTCCCATTCCAACTGATTCTTCTGCTTCTGAGCTAACAGCCGCGGTTGGCACATTGGGCTGGGGTTTAGAAATGGCTCTGATATCTGCGCTCTTCAGCAAACTTGTTCCGTTGCTGCCTGTTATGACATGTGACTTAGTGGAAAGTGTGTCTCTCACAAGAGGAAATCTTCCC
This sequence comes from Candidula unifasciata, assembly GCA_905116865.2. NCBI lineage: Eukaryota > Metazoa > Mollusca > Gastropoda > Stylommatophora > Geomitridae > Candidula > Candidula unifasciata. The sequence goes on along the minus strand of CAJHNH020001213.1, from coordinate 697,162 downwards.
ATTTAATCTGGCTGATCAACTCCTGCTAGATTTCTCCCGCGATGCACAGAACCGTGTATGCTCCGTTGGGAGATAAAAGGATGGAAGAAGAGGGTTACAGAGCCACTAGATGGATCATCACAGTTGGCATTTCTATCGATCCGTTGTTGTACCTCCAGTTCTACAAGAACTTGCTCTACATTCTCTTGCTAACTGAAGTAAATAGAAGCAGACACATCCTGTGCAGTAACTTCAATGTCATAGATGGAATCGAGTCCAGTACCTTTCGCCTCTCTCCCCTGCGTTCGTTTTATGATTTCTTTTGGACGGTCTGGCTTCCTCAATTCCTTTATTTCCCATTTTAGTTCACGTTTGGTGATTCTCTGCTCGGTTCTTCTCATGATGTATCCAATATAGTGACAATATAGAGCCACCTTCTTTTGTCCCAAACTGTTGTTACCAGTGGTTGCCCAGGCATTTCTCTTATTTCGGTAAAATACTCGTGCATATAACACCACGGTGTAGATACCCTATAATTTCAGTGTATAGCGATTACCTTTAACATGTGCTTGTTGTTTGTGCACAGATGGCGCGGATGGAGAGCATCAACACTGGTCGCGATGTGCTGGTCTTCTTGTTACTGGAGGAGATTCCGGCGCACCTGATGAGTGTCAATATGCTGTCCTACATTAAGACCAGCACCTATATATCTTATCCCAGGGAAGCCCAGCATAGGGATGTCTTCTGGAACAAGCTTGCAGCCGACCTCAGAGCGGCCTAACTCTCGCTCTCTGTCAGCGCGTCTAGAGAGACCAGCCCTTGAACCTTAACCGCTGGCTAGTCTCCTTCTCTTCCTCCACTGAAGGACAACAATGAATCGCTTCTGTCCAGATTTGTGCAGACAATAAAATATGGTCGTGAACCTGTTTTATTTTTTTAAATTGTTTTCACCTCAATGATTGCTGTATGTACGAATTACATCTCAAGGATGAGAGTGACACACAGTTGCAAATCCCAGAAACCCAGTTCTTCCGAATGCCACACAGCAAAGTTAAATTGCTATGAGAAGAAAAAAAACTGGAACTTCTTGTGACCACTGGAAATATCTATGGAAAGAGAGACAGGGGAAGACACAGCGAGAAGAGTTTTGACATACTTTTGTCACGGCATTGCGGTGGGGAGAGGGGGGAGGGGGTGGGGTTGGGGATGAGGATGGGTGTCGACACATAAAAAACAGGTCAGACACACAGATCACAGATTGTGGAGAGAATTGCTCGCCCATGCCAGTCAGCAAGGCACTTGACTATGCTGATTTCGGGGCACTACAAAACGGTTTCGAAGTAACATTAGTCAGTTTGGGTGAGTGTTGAACCAGTGTTTACCCTGGTAAAACAGACAGTTATTGTTAAGTATAGATGATTTTGTATTTCAGTTCGAAGGTGTAATTTATTTGTTTCATTATATTTAGTTGTTAACAAAGTATGAACCTGACGATATACAACAAAAATAATTAATCAATAATCCTTGCGGTCCATTGTTTGTGTCTTATTCGGTAAAATTTACAACGGGAAAATATCGCTGAAACAAGTTTGTGTCAGAACTTAATGAGTTCCTTCCCCTGCATTACTTTCCAAAGGATGACAAGAAACATTGCCCTTGAGTCCAGAATCGCGATAGCACAGGGTCTGTACACATGCTGCCATCCGAGGGGCATTGAGGCGGATAACTAAAAAACTGACCTCAATTGGAATGTCTTTGCACTGGAACCCACAGGGGCATAGAGTAAAGGAAGACCAAAAAACTTTGAGTTGAGAGCGAAGTTGAAAAGTTGAGGAGGACATAGGGAAAGCTGCAATAAATAGTGAAGGATAGAACGACCTGGCATAACTTGGTTGAGGGCCTGTGCTCCACTAAAAAAAGGGGGGGGGGGGCTTAGAAAGGCAGAAGAAAGAATTGGAAGTTGACCGAGGTTGATATGAGTACCAGGGAATGTCATGAAAAGAAAAGACAGAGTTCGTGTTAAAAATGCTAGGTGGGAACCATTAACAATAATACTTCCCTTCTGGGACCAGAAAGTTGTTCATGTTAGCCAAGTGTTCTTCTTTATAAACGACTTCGTGTTAACGAGATATTACTGTATAACAAAATGTTTTAGTTCTACATTTCGCTAATTATTAATATGTAATGTTTAATTAAGAAACGACATCACAGAAAGCGGGACATTCCAAAAAGCGCTCTGTTCCAATCTTCAGCAGCAAGCGCAGAGTTCCAAATCCGATGGTACCAGCAACAGTCTGATGGTATATTCGTCTCACTTGTTCCTTGAGTGTTGCTCTTTAGCCAGATCCCCTGGTCGCTCCTCGTAGCACCATTCTCCTCAGACCATGATGATCTACCTACGCCTCCGCAATGTTTACTCGCCCCCAAAGGGCCCTCACAACATCTAGCTTGTCATCATCCATTTAGTATCAAGTTGTGCCGAACAGCCAGTTTATCTGCTTGTTCATTTCCTTATATACAGTCAAAACTGGGAAAAACTATCATGAGAATGTTTACTACCCGGGGCCTCTGAAGCCACGTGGATGTGCTAATGGGATGAAAAGGGTTCTTCACTTGTACCTTTAATATACTCTGTTATAAAGGATGCCCGCTGCCAAATCACCTCGCTGAGAATCGAACCCGGTCCTCGGCATTACGAAGCCTAAGCCACAAACACCGAGAGCACTGGAAAAGGAAAATATAATTGCTGTTATAGTGAGTATGTGGCCATCCCCGTGTGGGTTCCGGGGACACATTGTGAGGGTGGGGGCAGAAAAGAGTAGACCCACTGCCTTCCTAACAAACATGTCGTAAGGGTCGTATTATTAGGGGTTTTCATCAAAGTCGGAGTGCATTTGCCTAAGAGGCAAGGATCTAACAATCTGCATATAAGTAAGCCAGATCTGTAAAAAAGAAATGATGAGCACGAAAGACCCAAGGTTTGGAACATGATTAACGTCCAGAAGTGGACGAACAACCATAACTTTACCCTGAAGTTTACACCTGATGAAATCTATCACTCATGGCCCAGTCTTTCTCAAAGGAACGGCTAACCGCCGGCCAAGAGAGCCGCGAGAAGCAGAATCCCATAGCACCAGCGACGATTTCCAAATATCTTGGTTAAAAAATGCATTCATAAACTGATCGATGCTTTGTAAAACGAACCCAAGAAGTTTGTAGCGCTAGGCAAACTACGGGCTAGTACTTGATGTTGAGACTATCAATGCTTTTTATTTTTATACCTATGTATTGCCTAGCGGCGTCAGGGCATTAGGATATATCTTGAACAGGCCCTTCTGTTCGTATAAAGTACTTTTCAGTGTCTCGGAAATTTATGGGGACCATATTTTGCTTGGTCAACCTCTGGTTTTATTACCGCTGTATCTGTGCAGTATTGCTCCCTGCGATGCCCTGTCTGATGCCAATCGTGTTACATGGAAAGTTGCAAGGGACTGGGTGGCTTCCCCTGACAATGTACAAACGTTGACGGTGCGCCTGATCAGGAAAGACCGAAATTTGCTGTGATGGATTGTAGCACTTCACAGAGAAATGTTTATAGTTTGTAAACTAAATTAACGTAAATGACCCTTTTCATGGTAGGACCCCTTCGTGCATATAGTGCCAGAATCAAACTGTATATCTTTGTAGACCAATCGGCACTAGATTAATGATGTGGTTAACGTATTGTGTGCACCCCTTTAGTTCCCGATATATTTTATTGTAATAATTTTAAGGTGGTTAGACAATGGAGCCCAGGTGAATTTTAAAAAATGTACATTAATTTGATTTGCAAGCCTTTGGCGAACTTCTTCTTTTTCTTCTTCTTCTTCTTCTTCTTTGCATTAGTTTCGTATTCTCAAATCAGACCATTAGGTGGGTTACCTCTATGAACTCGCATGCCAGCAGCAGGTCCCTCGTTGCTCCCTATTGTTCTGCACACTTGGCTCTTGAGGCCAGGTTTCTTTTCGAAGTCGCAAGTAGAGTGGGCAGGTATGAATTTGCTCAGCTGTTTGTTGTCCTGTTTAACAGGCATATTGTGGGGACAGTACAGTCATTATTTCATGCATGTGGTAGTTGAGCCTGCAGTGTCCTGTTCGTAGACGGAAAATTGCTGTGTGTTGCTTTCTGTTGAGACTGGGGTCTTATGGATGTTTACTGTTGGTTTGTTCTCTCCACATTTCCTTGTATTTTCTCTTAATGATTGACAATGAATGAATGTGTTGTTTCTCCTTTGTTTGGCGGACTTAAAAAGCTGCTTCGTAATATCTTCTGCATGTAGCTTAAGGTACTTGTGTATATTTCTCATGTAGAAAAGAGTACTTGTGAAAATACTCTTTGACTGTGCATGGCCCAGGTTTTGGTTTTATGTCATTACCGTTAAATAGTTGTATTTTTTCCACACTGGGAGCCGCCGGAGTGTAGCAGCTAGACACTCACCGGTTGATCTGAATGTCGTGGATTCAGGTCCTGAAGGAGCCGGACTTTGGCTCCCAGGGCGACCCAGTCTTGAGTGGGTAAAGACTTGAGAAGTGAAGATAGCCAGCACATCACCCATCGAGTGACAACTGCTCTATGAAACCTGTCTAGCCCTATATGCCCAATACGCCTGAAGCGTGGAAAAGAGTGCTATACTTTGCTTTTTATTGAGTTGTTCATTACTTGTCTGTACATACATACTCCTATGTGTGTGTGTATATGTAAATATAAATATATATACATATATAACATTGTTGTTTTATTTTCACAAACAAATAATTTGTTGATATTTTTGTCTTGTATATATTCAGACATTTTTTGTTTTATCCCAAGATGTAACTGCTTTGTATCCGTTTACAGCATAGCTGCCATATTTGCGTATTTCGGCCGAAAAATCCGACTTCTCCGGGCATTTGTTAGCCTTCCTGGTAACCTGTAGATAATTTTTTCTAAATTGGTTTTCTTCTTCTTCTTCCTATTTTTCTTCTATATCATATGTTTATCTTATGCAATAAATCGCTCTCATTCAATGTCAGAAAGAGAGTGCTAAAATGTTACACAGAACCTGTTCTGCTGTATGGTAGCAAATACTGGAATGTCAGTGAACAAATTAAGAAGAATTTTGAAGCAATAGAGATGTGGTTTCTGAAACGAATGTTACGAATACCTTGGATGGCTAGAGTAACTAAGAACGATTGTTTGAAAAAAAAAATCTAATAAGAGAAGATCTCTATTTGCAACAATAAGAAAGAGACAAACACTCTTCTTTGGCCTAGTAATGAAAAGAGAGGCATTGGAAAACATCGTGACAACTAGAAAGATCTGTGGGAAAAGGAGTAGAGGCAGACCAAGAGAGATGATGGTGTATGGGCTGAAACGATGGCGTGGAGGGATATCATCAAGAGAGCTGTTCCAGGCAACCAGGGATCGTGATCTGTGGAGATACATGAGCGCCTAAGCCAGTTATATGGCACATGATAATGATAATCATTTTTTTCCTTCGTCGTCTTCTTCTTCTCCCTCCTGCTTGGTGGGTTGATTGATTAGATTGTTGTTTGTTTAGTAAACTGGCTGACTGACTGGTTGTGAGTTCTCTGGAACAGACAGTGTTAACTACCAAACCTCACGCACTCAAGCCCTGGTCGTGTTAACTCTTTAGGGCTTGCATTTATCAGACAGAAATTAATGTACACATTTGTCTCCTGACCCGACACTGCAGTTCTATCTCCACAGGGACTATATTGAAGAATCCTTCTTGCTTCCCCAAGCCCAGCAATCAGCACCGTATGCAAGATGTATACTTGAACGACACACACACACGCCCACCTACACACACAGAGAGAGATATATATAAATCAGAGGCTATTAGGACTTTCACTTAAATATCTTTTGTATATCATTTTGATTCCATTGTGATAGAAAACTCCAGAGTTTTAATCTGATTTGAACAAAATATCCGGCGTTTGCCTTCTTGAACTGACACCTATCTGTTGTTGTTTTTGTTTTTATCTGATACTGACTTGGCTTATTTTTAGCGTAATCATACCCTAATTTTTTCTTATCAGCTCCAACTGTAAGGGTCTAGTATCATATGCAGCATGTGACTGTCATTTATCAGTAGTTGTGTTCAGTAGATTATCTTCACAGTCTTTGATTACGTTTCAGCGTTTGTTTTATGCAGGTCAGACCAGTGTTTCCCAACTGGTGTGTGTGTGGGGGGGGGGCGGTGGTGGTGTGCGTGTGTATGTGGGTGTGCCATGTTCTACCTAAGTCTTTCTAAAGTTCTTATCCCTCTCCCCTCTAATGTAAGTTATACTCATTTTCGAATGCCCCCCCCCCCTCCCCCACCTCCTTTTTTTTAAAAACAAAAATATTGTCTCCCTTAACAATCGGTTGTTCCCCGTGGGGCGTGTCCCCCACGTTGAGAAACACTGGGTTTGACCTAACAATCAGTCCGTCAGCTTGTTATAAGATAGTGCAACCTTTCGTCTGGCGGAGTATCTTGCATACTATATCCACGTGATCAAGTCTTTGAAGTTCCAAGCTGATTGATCAAAAACTGGACCACGTTCAGCAAGATTTTTAAAAAGGAAAACGGAAATATGAAGTCATATCAGTTCTTCTTCTTCTTTCGTTTACTTGAAATAAAATATCTGTATCTGCAATGTTGTCTCTAGTATGAACTTCGCTGTCTTTTGTAATTCACTCAGCCACCTGTAAAGTTTGACACAGTTCATACATCAGTGACTCCGATACACTGAAAACAAAATAATAATAGTAAACAAATGAATAATAATGTACTGATGGAAAAAAAAGTAATAATGTAAATAAAACAAATAAATATTTCAAAGAACTACTTACAGAAGAAAACTTATGTGCATAGTCTGGGGGTGGAAAGAGGGGTGGATAGCCCATTTAGGGGGGGGGGGGGTATTGTTTAATTTCGCTGATTCCCTGTATGGTGATCTCTAGCTTAAAGATGTATTTAGTGTAGTGCCATTTTCTATCTTTCTAGTTCTTCCTGCGTATGTCGATCAGTGCACGTCTTTCTGTTTGCTATATGTCTGTGTAGAACTGAACCAAGACACTAAGACCAGCAAGCAAATCTCTCTGTAGAATTGAACCAAGACACTAAGACCAGCACTCAAATCTCTCTGTAGAACTGAACCAAGACACTAAGACCAGCACTCAAATCTCTCTGTAGAATTGAACTAAGACACTAAGACCAGCACTCAAATCTGTCTGTAGAATTGAACTAAGACCAGCACTCAAATCTCTCTGTAGAACTGAACTAAGACACTAAGACCAGCACTCAAATCTCTCTGTAGAACTGAACTAAGACACTAAGACCAGCACTCAAATCTCTCTGCAGAACTGAACTAAGACACTAAGACCAGCACTCAAATCTCTCTGTAGAATTGAACTAGAAAACTAAGACCAGCACTCAAATCTGTCTGTAGAATTGAACTAAGACACTAAGAAAAGCACTCAAATCTGTCTGTAGAACTGAACTAAGACACTAAGACCAGCACTCAAATCTGTCTGTAGAACTGAACTAAGACACTAAGACCAGCACTCAAATCTCTCTGTAGAATTGAACTAAGACCAGCACTCAAATCTCTCTGTAGAATTGAACTAAGACACTAAGACCAGCACTCAAATCTCTCTGTAGAATTGAACTAAGACCAGCACTCAAATCTCTCTGTAGAACTGAACTAAGACACTAAGACCAGCACTCAAATCTGTCTGTAGAATTGAACTAAGACACTAAGACCAGCACTCAAATCTGTCTGTAGAACTGAACTAAGACACTAAGACCAGCACTCAAATCTGTCTGTAGAACTGAACTAAGACACTAAGACCAGCACTCAAATCTCTCTGTAGAATTGAACTAAGACCAGCACTCAAATCTCTCTGTAGAATTGAACTAAGACCAGCACTCAAATCTCTCTGTAGAATTGAACTAGGACACTAAGACCAGCACTCAAATCTCTCTGTAGAATTGAACTAAGACCAGCACTCAAATCTCTCTGTAGAACTGAACTAAGACACTAAGACCAGCACTCAAATCTCTCTGCAGAACTGAACTAAGACACTAAGACCAGCACTCAAATCTGTCTGTAGAACTGAACTAAGACACTAAGACCAGCACTCAAATCTGTCTGTAGAATTGAACTAAGACACTAAGACCAGCACTCAAATCTGTCTGTAGAACTGAACTAAGACACTAAGACCAGCACTCAAATCTGTCTGTAGAACTGAACTAAGACACTAAGACCAGCACTCAAATCTCTCTGTAGAATTGAACTAAGACCAGCACTCAAATCTATCTGTAGAACTGAACTAAGACACTAAGACCAGCACTCAAATCTGTCTGTAGAATTGAACTAAGACCAGCACTCAAATCTCTCTGTAGAACTGAACTAAGACACTAAGACCAGCACTCAAATCTGTCTGTAGAACTGAACTAAGACACTAAGACCAGCACTCAAATCTCTCTGTAGAATTGAACTAAGACACTAAGACCAGCACGCAAATCTCTCTGTAGAACTGAACTAAGACCAGCACTCAAATCTCTCTGTAGAACTGAACTAAGACCAGCACTCAAATCTCTCTGTAGAACTGAACTAAGACCAGCACTCAAATCTCTCTGTAGCACTGAACTAAGACCAGCACTCAAATCTCTCTGTAGAACTGAACTAAGACCAGCACTCAAATCTCTCTGTAGAACTGAACTAAGACCAGCACTCAAATCTCTCTGTAGAATTGAACTAAGACCAGCACTCAAATCTCTCTGTAGAATTGAACTAAGACACTCAGACCAGCACTCAAATCTCTCTGTAGAATTGAACTAAGACCAGCACTCAAATCTCTCTGTAGAACTGAACTAAGACACTAAGACCAGCACTCAAATCTGTCTGTAGAATTGAACTAAGACACCAAGACCAGCACTCAAATCTCTCTGTAGAATTGAACTAAGACACTAAGACCAGCACTCAAATCTCTCTGTAGAACTGAACTAAGACCAGCACTCAAATCTCTCTGTAGCACTGAACTAAGACCAGCACTCAAATCTCTCTGTAGAACTGAACTAAGACCAGCACTCAAATCTCTCTGTAGAACTGAACTAAGACCAGCACTCAAATCTCTCTGTAGAATTGAACTAAGACCAGCACTCAAATCTGTCTGTAGAATTGAACTAAGACACTAAGACCAGCACTCAAATCTCTCTGTAGAATTGAACTAAGACCAGCACTCAAATCTCTCTGTAGAACTGAGCTAAGACACTAAGACCAGCACTCAAATCTGTCTGTAGAATTGAACTAAGACCAGCACTCAAATCTCTCTGTAGAACTGAACTAAGACACTAAGACCAGCACTCAAATCTCTCTGTAGAACTGAACTAAGACACTAAGACCAGCACTCAAATCTCTCTGTAGAACTGAACTAAGACACTAAGACCAGCACTCAAATCTCTCTGCAGAACTGAACTAAGACACTAAGACCAGCACTCAAATCTCTCTGTAGAACTGAACTAAGACACTAAGACCAGCACTCAAATCTCTCTGCAGAACTGAACTAAGACACTAAGACCAGCACTCAAATCTGTTTGTAGAATTGAACTAAGACACTAAGACCAGCACTCAAATCTGTTTGTAGAATTGAACTAAGACCAGCACTTAAATCTGTCTGTAGAATTGAACCAAGACACTAAGACCAGCACTCAAATCTCTCTGCAGAACTGAACTAAGACACTAAGACCAGCACTCAAATCTCTCTGCAGAACTGAACTAAGACACTAAGACCAGCACTTAAATCTGTCTGTAGAACTGAACTAAGACACTAAGACCAGCACTCAAATCTGTCTGTAGAACTGAACTAAGACACTAAGACCAGCACTCAAATGTCTCTGTAGAATTGAACCAAGACACTAAGACCAGCACTCAAATCTGTCTGCAGAACTGAACTAAGACACTAAGACCAGCACTCAAATCTGTCTGCAGAACTGAACTAAGACACTAAGACCAGCACGCATATGTCTGTGTAAAACTGAAACAAGACACTATAACCAGCACGCAAATGTCTCTTTAGAACTGAAACAAGACACTATGACCAGCACGCCAATCTCTCTGTAGAACTGAAACAAGACAATAAAATCAGCACGCAAATCTCTCTGTAGAACTGAAACAAGACACTAAGACCAGCACGCAAATCTCTCTGTAGTATTGAACTAAGAAAGCACTGAAACAATGAACCGAATCGTCTCACCAGTTACCTTGATTACACCGTCGTCTCGTCTCGATTCATCCGAACCAGGCCGGCCCACCTTTTGAACTTGTTTAGAAAATAACTGGCTGAAACAATAATCGATGAAGGATTTTCTACTGAAGACCGGTAGACCCCAGCTGTGCATGCTCCCCTGTGGAGTTTATCTTATTTTTTACCTAACGGCTGAACGGGGTTTCCGGGACCTCTCCACGGGCTGATCCTCATCCACATGGTGGCACTTTGTGTCACCGGGTGTTTATCACTTGTGTGCTGTCCTGGTGGGCTACAACGTACCTACCTAAATCTTGTTATCCTGGTAAATCATGAAATACCAGCATCATTTTTATCATCATCATCATTGTCACCACAGTCACAGACGTGTGTCGTTAATGTAAACGAATTTATTATTGTGTATTTTGTTAGCACTTTCTGGGCTGCCATTTGTAGGTTTCTACTAGTTCGGCGACGACTACTATTACTATTACTATACTACTACTTTTATGACTACTACTGCTATTCAACAACTTCTACTACTGCTGCTACTTACTACTACTCATCATCATCAGGTGCCTTGCCGACTGGCGTGGGCGATCATGCCTCTCCATAACCCACAATCTTCTGCAGCATGTATCAGTTCGTGTGCCGACACACCTCCATGCCATGCAACAAGACTGTCAAGAATCTTCTCTCGATGTCTTCCTCTAGCTCTCCTTCCACAAATCTTTCCAGTGGTCACAACATGTTCTATTTTCCCTCTTCTCATAACATGGCCGAAAAATGATGACTGTCTCGTTCTGATGTCTGTGATAAGTTGTCTTCGGGCTCCCGCCTCTTTCAAAACCTCTTGGTTGCTCTTTTTGGCTGTCTAGTGTATTTTAAGCATTCTTCTGTAAAACCACATCTCTGAGGCCTCAGGAAATTCACCACTGTCACCACCACCACCCCACCACTACGTCCACCACCACCCCACCACCACTACCAGTACTACCACCACGACTACTAATACCATCACTACCACTACTACTATTACTAATACCACCACTACTACTATGAAAGGAATAAACTACTACCAACACTAACAACACCGCCACTACCACCACAACAACTACTACTACTACTACAACCACCCTACCACCACCACCACCACCACTACCATTACTACTACCACCACCTCCACCACTACTAGCACCACCACCACGACTTCTATTACCCCCACCACCACCACCACCACTGCTGTTATTATTATTATTATTATTATTATTATTATTAAAACTATTATAGATATCCTACAGTCAATGTACATCTGACACAGTAAAACTGTAATGAGCCTGTCACCACCCTAGTATCATCATCATTATCTCTATCAAACAAAAATGAGTACAGATATACATCATTTATCAGTAGTGTTTTATACTGTCTGTGAGAGTCAATGTGCGAAACAAATAGTTTGGTAAAGACTATTATGACACGCACGCAAGCTTAGCACATCGTCCCTGCTCTCTCCCACGTCCCCACCATAAACTGCAAACACAAAAATGGTCCATATTAGACACGAATTCAGCATATAATTCTAGTCACAGCGCTTTATAGACCAATGGGCATTCAATGTGTGTGATGCTTTCAGTGTCGAGGTCATTGTACATTTAAGATTAGTTGTGTATTTTTTACAGGACGTCGCAGAACCAACCCCAACAGCCCCTGGCTGTTGTGTGGTTTTTCTGGGCAAATTTAGGTCCAGTAGTTTGCCATTGCTTCTGGACGGTCGGCTTTCTTGATACCACTGTCGAAAACAATGCAAGGCGCATGGGCCGCAGCTGGGATCGAACCCAGCATCCCAGCATGACGAAGAGTTCGCATCGACTTAGCTTCAGAGCCGACATTATACATTTACCAAGTAAGGTTTTATTCAAATTTGGAGGGTATATATCTGACATACAGCACTGAAGTGGATTCTCTCACTTTAAAAACTTAACGAGCCTGGAGACAGTAGATAAGCGTTCCAGCCACCGCCCCTATGTTATTTACATGATCACACACTGTCGGCGTAAAGTAAAGCTCTGTTTGCAGACACCTGCGTTTGTTGATGAAAAGGTCAACATGTTGTGTTTCTACGACTGACTGCGCACACCTCTTTGTTGTTCCAAGCTGTTCTAATGGATCTGAGCTTTGGTAAACATCAGATCCTTACAGTACATACGAGACTAGGAAGTTGACCAAAGCGGGAAAATCCACACAGATCAACAGCTTATACAGCAAACAACATGAGGTTTTTAAGGACGGGAATGGAACACCATTGGGCATCATGGAGGAGACTAATGGCTCAACAAGTCATACAAAAGATAGCAATAGATGTCTTAAACCCTCGTTGCAATGATACATTGAAAGTAGACGATCTAGATAGAGGAAGTCAGCAAAACACGTAGGAGGATGAGTTATGAGTTCAGTTATCTTTAAGGCACTCCACTGTAGCCAGCCTTCATTATGTAGACGACACCTATTGTTTTTACGTTTAGTAGTTAGCTACTAGTGCCGAACGATATGCCGCTCATACCGTTCGACGATTTCAATGAAAAGCGGTTTGCTATCAAGCTGTTGCAGTGGATTTCGAACCCAGGACTATGAGATTTCGTTCACAACATTTTAGGAGTTAGTAAGTGTATATTTCAGCACATCGCGTAGATAGTGTATTTCTGGGCCATGCTTGAAGAAGAAGAAGAAGAAGAAGAAGAAGAAGAAGAAGAAGAAGAAGAAGAAGAAGAAGAAGAAGAAGAAGAAGAAGAAGAAGAAGAAGAAGAAGAAGAAGAAGAAGAAGAAGAAGAAGAAGAAGAAGAAGAAGAAGAAGAAGAAGACAAAAGAAGAAGAAGAAGAAGAAGAAGAAGAAGAAGAAGAAGAAGAAGAAGAAGAAGAAGAAGAAGAAGAAGAAGAAGAAGAAGAAGAAGAAGAAGAAGAAGAAGAAGAAGAAGAAGAAGAAGAAGAAGAAGACAAAAGAAGAAGAAAAAGAAGAAGAAGAAAAAGAAGAAGAAGAAGAACTATTGGAACAATCCCCATCGTTAAAATCACTGAGAAACAAGGAGTGAAATGGTTTTCCATCTAGAATAAAAACATCAAGGGGCAGAGGCTCAGAAGAAGCAGACAAGAGTCACCGACAGCGTATCACAACATACAAAGCGACCGAGCGCGTCTCATTAAACTGCGATATAAAGCAGACAGTAACAAAATATGTTATGTTAGTTGCATATCCTGTACAGGACGTTGCAGAACCAACCCCAGCATAGGCTTTTGTGGTTTTTCTAGGCAAATGTACGTCCAGTAATTTGCTATTGCTCTATGGACGTTCGGCTTCACGATACTAGTGTCGAAACCGACGCAAGGCCCGCAGCTGGGATCGAACCAAGCACCTCGGCACAACGAAGCGCGAGCGCAACGCCTCAGCCACAGACACCAACATTACCAAAACAAAATAAAATTTAAAAAAAAAAAAACTTATAACATGAACTGAACACGAGCAGGTACCTGATGTTTATGTTCATGATTTAGTAATTTATCTTCTGAAATCTCTTTCGGGCAAAATCGTGATTAATGATTGCCCGTAGCACGTGACAGATGTCAGGTTTTCATAGCCAGCTTACAGTTTTTAGTGCAGATAATAAGATCTGCCGCCATACTTTTGTTTTACCTTTTACTTATCATTGACCCTGAAAGTCAACACTGCAGGCCTGCTTACGTGTTTCACCTTGACATGTGTTAACCTCTCACCTCCATTGTTTTGAGCATTGGGGGGAAAAACCGAAACAAAAAGAAAATGCAAAGTAATGAATTCGATCACAGTAAAGGAATTTTTTCCACACCTTCAGGCGTATTGGGCATATAGGGCTAGACCAATCGTTCCTTTTTAGGTGATGTGATCAGCATCACGACGACCGCATTTACTTCCCAAGACTGTTATCTAGTACCCATTTATGGCTGGGTCGATTTGGGAGCCAAGGTAATTTTTAAAAACAAGTCCAGCATCGTTGGGATTTGAACAAACGATCTTCGAATCCACAAGCGAGCGTCTAAACGCCATGGCAGCTCCCAAGGAATTCTGTGGAAACTATCAGTTTTTCTTGTTCACTGCATTACATGTGAAGGTATGATAAACGTAAATGGACTGAGCAGGCCAGGACATCTAAAAGAAATGTTGAAGACGGATGTTTTTGAGAGAGGCCAAAGATGCTGGACTGGTTTTGTTATGAAACTGAAACAATTACACTGGTCATAACGTAATGGAATAATTGACCGCGAGTCCTGTAAAAGCTCACAAAAACGTGATGGTGAGGATATCACAGGCGTGTTGCACAGTGGCGCCTAGACATAAGGGCACATGCATTTTGAGCCTCCCCCCCCCCCCGGGAAAATTGTAAAGAAGTAAGGGCCTCCGGCCTTGTATAGAAGCTTCCTTTTGAAGTTTTTTTTTAATGTCATATATTTAATTGATTTCCCCACTAAGCACGTTAGTATTATTACGCACTTAAACAAGGCTTACAACTAATTAAACTTCCCTCAAAATATGTGAAAGGAGGCTAAGGCCCACAGTGTGTTCTTTCTGACGTCGTCCCATGTGCTCAGGATATACTCCAGTTGTCACCTTCTCACGGCGTGCTCAGATAATGTAGACTGTCTTCCGAAGCGGGTCATAAGTTCCATGTGCGAGTTAGTTCTTTCAGTCAAGATACCTTTATTGCCCTTTTTTTTTGCCTGTCCATGGTGTTTTTACCATTGATCAATAAACAAGATTACTACAGCTCTGATATAATTTATCACTAACTAACCGAATTACTATTATTCACTTCCTCCGTACATTAGTGTTGACTCTACATAGTTCCTTAAGAAATCTCTTGCTCGAAACAGTTGACAATGATTGATATCATGGATTATTTTCATCCTTTGAAATGTTGCTTTTGCTTGAGTTATAATACTTTTAGCTTCTTTAACACACATTCCATCTGCCTTATCAGTATACGTGGGTATTTAAATGTATTGAACTGCTCCAGATTGATTATATTTACACTTATTGAACATTTTATAGGACAATGTTTTTAAAAAGAATTTTTTGGGGGCCATTACATTATTTATATCCGCATTGCAAACTAATTGATACTTTTGTTTTGACTTTCTGTTCATTTATGTCCATTTTTTTTAGCTGTATTTAATTTTTATATTTGAAAACGGTTACATTAGAATATCGTAGGTTATCAAAGCTGTCTTTCATAATAATTAAATTAAAATTGTCACTCCAATTCACTGAAGCAGTCGCTATCAATATTGATCGTCCAATTTGTGTAGACAAAAAGATATTGTTGTGAACTTGAGTTTAACCTTGTTAAACAGGTAGTTACAGTTGAGTGTGGTTAAATTTCAGGTTCAAGGATTCTCGTATATGCTTCATCTTTGTTAACTGCTACCACAGTATACATCTCGAGAGATACAACAAAATATGCGTTGCAATTTTTTGCAATATATTTGTGTTTTCTAAATTCAAGTATCTCAGATTGTTTACATTTTGCCCACCAAATAAAATTCTTAACATATCTTCTACGTATTGTATAGTAGCAATGCAACATTAGGATACAAATAAATGGATACATAACACACATTACACCGTCAACAGACAACTATCAAATAGCAGACTCGGGCTGGTCTTACAATGTTGCCGGAGACCTGACAACAGCCTGTAGTTTGCATGCGTATGAATATCGACCAGAGGAACTAATTGTATGCATAAAATGTTCATTTGCGAGCAAAATGATAAACAACAATAAGCAAAACATTAAATATAAATGCAGTTCTGCACATTAAAAAAGGAGGCACACTCTCGTTACTTGTTTGGTCTCTCTCTCTCTCTCTCTCTCTCTCTCTCTCTCTCTCTCTCTCTCTCTCTTTCTCTCTCCCTCTCTCTATCTCTCTAAAACACGCATACACAAACACGCTCGCACTCATGCGCGCACACACACACACACACACACACACACACACACACAAACGAAAATATCAGACATGAATACAAAAACAAAAACATTATCTTTTTATAGCTGTATATGTTAACTGACCGAACGGTGATTGTTGTAGCGTTGAGATAGTGGTTTAGAGTACAAAAATTGAACGATAACTTCAGGTCTTTTTAGATACAAACCATTTCGAATTACAAGCAGTCTCTTTAAAATGTATCTAACGAAGTTCTTCCATGGGTTAGGATTTCACTTTGACGAAAACATCTTAGCTGACGGAGAGTTTACATGTGTGAATGAGGGAATTCTGGCGGAGATTTATTATGGATTTATAATATAATCGTCAAAAACTAATATCCTGTTCAAAGACATAATACACTGGAAAAAAAGGAGGCAAAGGTCGAACGCAAAAAAGCAAGAGATGGGTAACGATACAAGTTAGAGGACAACATCAAGAGATGGACTGGCATCAGTCTGATAAAGTATACAACCAAGACCAGAGACAGTGAGTATTGGAGAACCGTTGTAGCCAAACTTCACTGTAGAGACGTCACCTGATTGATTGACCTCTCATGTTCAACCCTCGATGTTATAACTATAAAGTGCTCATTACGTTCTCAGAGTATAGTTGTGTTATCTTTTACGTCGTGTAAGACATTTATGTAATGTGTATTATTGTATGAGTTGCGACTGAAACAGAAATAAATCATCACGTTCGGAAGAGAATGGGGCAGCGAGGAAGGACCAGGGGATCTGGCCGACGAAGGACGTTCAGGGGGAAGGTGTGGCGGATGTACAATCAGATCGCTGCTAGTACCATCGCTGTCACTAAAATAGCGAATTTATTATGCACTTCGTATAGTCGTTTATCCCCCTCGTTAATTTGGGATTTTGAAGTAATTATCTTCACAGATTGTATGGGCATTTCATTACCTATCTATATATGAATTTTAGTTAACGATATGAGGATTTTACAGGGGTTGGATGAGGGAACACTGACGCAAATTTTATAACGAACGATGTAAGTCGATAGGGTGATCTTTATTAGTAGATATAACGGACTTTATTATAGATCTCAAAGGAGTAATTGCGAGACTGACTGATTTTTTTACCCCACCAGGACATCACACTGAGCGATAAACACCCGGTGACACAAAGTCACATCCATTTGGTTGAGGATCACCCGTGGAGAGGTCCCAGAAACCTCGTTCAACCGTTACGTTTTATTAGGGCTCCCGGCAGAAACCAGGGTTGGCTTCAAAATAACCAAAAATTAGTCCCACTTGAGACCTGAGAAATAATAGAATGTGAGAACTTTGTTACAGATCGTTTATGACTGAATGAAATGACTTTATTAGAGATCTTAAAGGAGTGAATGAGATGACTTTGTTAGTGATCTCAAGGGAGTGAATGAGATGACTTTGTTAGAGATCTCAAGGGAGTGAATGAGATGACTTTGTTAGAAATCTCAAGGGAGTAAATGAGGTGACTTTGTTAGAGATCTTAAATAAGTGAATGAGATGACTTTCTTAGAGATCTTAAAGGAGTGAAAGGGATGACTTTGTTAGAAATTTTACAGTGCTTGTTAAAGTTACATTGCATCGCTAATCACAAATGGACATTAATCATAACGGCCAAGAAAAACGAGAAAACAATGAACTATTCAAGGAATTTAAAAGTTTCGTGTGTATTGGATTGCAATTTCGGTCTTTACACAAGCCTCATACAACTAAACCATCAAATGAATCATTCTGGTAAAAAAAAAAAACAAGTTCTTCGACCCACTTTTCGCTGTGGCTACTTTATGCGCGGATATATAAACGGTAGACAACTCAAGTTCTAGCTAGAGTTAGAGAGACACTTTCGGCCTCACGATGGGGCTGTGGTCAGCTAATGGTCCTGGCGGGCTATTGGTCGCTTTCTGCGGTCTGTTCGCTGTGGCCAATGCGGGAGTTATTATGTTGGTAAGTACCATAGCAAATGTTGACACGAAATATTGTATCCACTTTTTGTAATCTCCGATCTATGTTTGAGAGATCAGCTTACATATACTTTAGCTTGTTATAAATATTTCAGTTTCCATGTTCACTATCTGTAATCTCCAGCATAAGGTCCTGGTTGTTTGTCCAATGGGACTTTGGCTTTGGGCTAAGGCCTAAGCTTTGCGTGTACATCCGTTTTACTGGCTTGTTTGTGTTCAGTTAGTAGTTCCTTGCCGCACGGGAAGATGCACCCCGACTCCGAAGGAAGGTTCCAGTTAGTCGACTCCTACGACATGCTTGTTGCAAAGGCAGTGGATCTGTTCTTGTTTTCCAGAACCCACACGGGGATGTTAGAAACTGAATCCTAGAGGCAATCATTTCCTGATTAGGCTGCAGATTAAAGTGTGGCCGCTACATGTGCTCCAATTGTAACTTCTTTGGAGGTTGAACGGGGTGTTGGTTGGTTTTTGTGGCTATTGTTTTTACAGAATGAGGTAGCCAACCTCAAGCCAAACACTACCCTTGGTCGCCTCTTACGACATGCCTGGCAGGGTGCAGTGTTACTGTTCTTTGATTCTTGTGATGACCCCGGTGACACACGTTTAATACTTAGAACAAAAGATATCAAACTGACAGCTGGGATCTTGTTGATTAAAGAAGCCAGTGTCAGGGTCTGGAACCGGTGTAAGGTGTAGCAAAAGCAGTTTGTCTTACTGTGTCACTTACTGGGACAAAACAGGCCTAGAGCGGTTTATTGTGTAAACAATATTCAATCAACGTTTAGTATGTTTATTGGTACCGATTGAGTATAAAAATGATTAGTGCTACCATAGCGTTGTGGCTAAGCGCTCCCTTGAAGGCTCGAAGGTCACGAGTTCGAATTCGCATCTAGTAGGACTTTTTTAAATTTTGAAAATCGACCTTGGGTCGTGGGTCCTGCACAAAATGGGTACCAAATAATGTCCTCGGAAGTAAAGATGGCAGGTGTGATGTTACCCACATTACCCACCGAATGTCGATTAGTTTACAAAAATTTGAGTCTAACATAATATGCACCGAAGAGCCACTGGTGTACACAGAGAGTCCTTAACTTTTACGTATTCTAATTTCTATGAGTAGCGAATAACTAACTGTCTATATTTGAAAACACAGGACTGCAACCAGCCAGAGAGTGACAAGACAACCTTGTATGACTTCACCTTGATGGATGTCCACAGGCTGAAGAATATCAGCCTCAGTGACTACAGGGGCAAGGTAATCACCACGTGTCAATGTTTGTGTGTGTGGCGTGTCAGTGTTTGTGTGTGTGTGAGTGTGTTTGTGTGTGTGGCGTGTCAGTGTTTGTGTGTGTGGCGTGCCTGTGTTTGTGTGTGTGTGAGTGTGTTTGTGTGTGTGGCGTGCTAATGTTTGTGTGTGTGGCGTGCCAATGT
>CAJHNH020001213.1:515000-670000 GCA_905116865.2 Candidula unifasciata | reverse complement strand
AGAAAAGAAGAGAAGAAAGAAGAAAAAGAAAGAAAAGAAGAGAAGAAAGAGAAAGAAGAAGAAGAAGAAGAGAAGAAAGAAGAAAGAAAGAAGAAGAAGAAGAAGAGAAGAAGAAGAAGAAGAAGAAGAAAGAAAAGAAGAAAGAAAAAAGAAGAAGAGAAGAAAGAAGAAGAAGAGAGAAGAAGAAGAAGAAGAAGAAAGAAGAAGAAAGAAGAAGAAGAAGAAGAAGAAGAAGAAAGAAGAAGAAGAAGAAAAAAGAAAGAAAGAAGAGAAGAAGAAAAGAAGAAAGATAAGAGAAGAAAAGAAGAGAAAAAAGAAGAAGAAGAAAGAGAAGAGAGAAGAAGAAGAGAGGAGAGAAGAAGAAGAGAGAAGAAGAAGAAGAAGAGAGAAGAGAGAAAAGAGAGAAGAGAAGAGAAGAAGAGAAGAGAAGAGAAGAAGAAAAAAGAGAGAAAGAGAAAGAAGAAAAGAAGAAGAAGAAGAAGAGAGAAGAGAAGAAGAAGAAGAAGAGAAAGAAGAAGAGAGAAAGAAGAAGAAGTTATCTCGACCACATCACCAGTCTATTTTTACTACTCTATAAATGGATGGGACTAGCCCCATGTGCCCAATACACAGCGAGATATGCAAACCTGTCTTTTGTCATACATAAACGCCATCATCTGTTCATCCAGCTATACACTAGAGGCGCCTAGTACTTAAACGTTAGTAATATCTCCGATGCCGACGGGTATTATTGGATTCCTCATCACAATCTGACAGCTGTGGTGCACATAATAAGGACTGGAATATAAAAATGTACCATATGCGGGAAAGCACAGAGGAGGCACAGGGAAATCAAAAAGAGGTAAATATGTCACTGATGGACAAAAACAATAGGGAAAGTCAACGTCATCAACATATGAAGCTGAGACAAAGGCTAAGGTTGTGGCTACGATCTGTGCAGGTTAAGGTGTTATTTCTATTGCCGACAGTAAAGTGTTCGATCACCTTACCGATGATTCGAACGTAGGTCTTATGTATAAGAGCCCAGCATGCTTACCGCTCTTCTCGATTCTGAAGCAACTGAAAGAAAAACACAAGTTTCCAGAAACATCACTTTAGTGTGACATGGATATATATTGTCCTCTCAACGTTTGCCAGGACTTTGTTGACGACGCTGTCATTATGCACACTAGAAGGCCACTTCTTCATTTACTCATTTTCCTGCCTCGCAAACTTTTTTGCCCAGGGTGTCCTTGATACCCAATGCACACCGTTATTATGGTCGACTCCTGCCACTTCTTCCTGAAATTGAATGCTCAGAAATATATACACATATATATACATACATACATGTATGTGTGTACGTGTATATATTTGTGTGTGTATGCGCGTGTACATGCACGCTAAACAACGTTAGTTAACCGTAACTCTCCTAAGCAACGTTTGGTGTGTGATTAATAGCATGAATGAATACTATCTCATCTTTTGTTCTGACTTTTAAAAAAATTGGCGTCCGCAATGGCTCCTTCAATCAAATATTTAATCTGTTAGAAAATGTTTCTTGCTTAAACCTTATATAGTGATTATTTCCCCAGTGAGCATTCGCTGCGAAACTGTCTTGTAGTGTACCGAAAGTGTGAAACAATCTTGTATCAGCAAGGCCATTCCTGCCCGTTTCCACTTCCACCCTCTCACAAAATAATAACACTGCAATTAATGTTAAAGTCTGACTCGATCCAATGTTTTGCAGATGGATAGACTGGTACTTTACCCAGGATCGACATGTTGGCATGCTAACGAATCATTCGAAAGCCAGCCCAGCTCAGCAATAGTAAACATGTCAGATCTACTTCCGCATGTTCAATCATGTTACACTTGGTGTGCAAACAGAGGGATACATATTGAGCAAATGACACAAGGGCTCCTATTCTTTCGCTATTAAACGGGCAGTTGGTACGCTCTGTGTAGTTCACAGCGAGGCGGCGATAACCTAGCTTTTCGCCCCAACACATAGGATTTCAGCAAACTTCTAATTAGTCGCCTTTTGCAACATGCTTGTCGTGGGGCTGTCGGTTTTTCTCTTCATTCCCGCCCTTTTCCCAAATGGGGACCCAGAGACCACTAGGGCAACAATTGTAAATATTTTTCTACCAAGGGCCATTTGGATATTTATAACATTCGCAAGCCTTACAGAAGTATCACTTACATATTTACACATAAGACGACTTCCCAGTAATATTTAACTCACAATTCACATGGGGACAACCCAGACAGGAAGGGAGCGAATCTAGGGACGAGATAAGGCAGATGTGAAAGTAAGCCGGAATAGACTAGGGAGCACACCTGCTCTCAAGGGAACCTATACATGCTACGTGAGGCTAAAGCTTGAATATAGGACATTGTTTACTAGACCACATTTGTAAATATCATTTTCATTCCGGCAAGTACCAGACACAGAAACACTTAACTTATCCCCATGCCATAAGAAAACAAGAGAGGCTCCGTAAGCACCACCACCTGAAAGACAGCCACTAATCTCATACGTCCTTTTTAGGACGTAATTTTTCGTTATTTGAAGCCCCACTCTGGCTTTTGCCAGGGGCCGCAATATAGGCAGGCCATAAATATGGCCAAATGTCTGAACGCGGTTTCTGGGACCTCTCCACGGCGACCCTCATCCGCATGGTGGCACTTTGTGTCATCGGGTGTTTATCGCTTGTGTGATGTCCTGGTGGGGTAGAAAGTCATTCATTCATTCATTCAAGACAGCCAGTGCATTGCCAACTACAAAAACCAAACCTTACAACTCCCTTGGGTTATAATCCAGTCATCTCCTTGAGAGATGTAATTTTTCGTTATTTGAAGCCCTACTCTGGCTCTCGCCAGGGGCCGCAATATAGCCCGACCATATATATGGTCTAACGCCTGAACGCGGTTTCTGGGACCTCTCCACGGTGCTCCTCATCCAAATGGTGGCACTTTGTGTCATCGGGTGTTTATCGCTTGTGCGATGTCCTAGTGGGGTAAAAATCTACTCCTGCTCCTTTGGCTCAGGGATATCTTGCCAAATGTCAGTACTACCTTAACAGGGATCCTCTCAATATCAACTATGATCAATCTGCTATTATTAAGTAATCTGGTAATCTGGTAATCATAGTTTCAGCTTCATAGCAAACGGGTCACCCCATAGTTGCTCCGCTCCTGTGCCAACGAAAAACACACGTAGCTCACAGTGACACACCATGCACTCAACTCAGAAGCTGGGAGACGAAACTATATCCTCCCAGTCTACTAATGGAGCAAAAATGCGACGGCCACCGCCTGGCAGAAGTAAAAAAAAAAAGTGGCCGTGCCTAGCGTCCATTTTGACCTGAAGCATTATGTGAGGGTTAATAAATGGTCGCCCCAGCAGTGCCCTCACTATTAGCTGGGGAAGCGACTTAGGACATTACATCCACCAGCAGGCGTCGCCCCTACAACGACCTGACTGCCTTCGTTAACGACTGTTCACCCAACAGCCATGCAGTTCTTTGGCACGAAGGAGACACCTTGAACTTGGGTTTCGGAATGCCGACTTCCTACAAAATGTTATTTTGTGTTTTGTTATCACAATCGACGTCACTGCATATTGGGCATACCCATGCGTGCGCAGTCCTCCGAAGCAGCAGCCACTCCAAAGTACTTCTACTAGTTGTCCCCATGAGAAGCTGGTTATATTGTCTTCTTTCTCGACCTCGAAGACGGCAAAGACGTGCTTCGCCATGCTTAACTCCCATGTCACGCAATCGTGTTAG
This sequence comes from Candidula unifasciata, assembly GCA_905116865.2. Taxonomy (NCBI): domain Eukaryota; kingdom Metazoa; phylum Mollusca; class Gastropoda; order Stylommatophora; family Geomitridae; genus Candidula; species Candidula unifasciata. The sequence goes on along the minus strand of CAJHNH020001213.1, from coordinate 666,227 downwards.
TGTCAGGGATTCGTCATTATCCACTAGCCCAGTACGTACGGCATTGACGATATCTGCTCTGTCCAAGCTTTTTCCCGCAATCATTGGTGCAGTGCTTGCCAGCTGGTCCGCTCGCTCATTTCCCTTTACGCCCTCATGACCCGGTGTGTAGATCCAGGTTACGGAAGTTAAGTGCGATTTCCAAATGCTTTCTATAAATTCAGAGCGCATACTGCCTGTTGCTATTTTCTGAAGCATATTCATTGAGTCTGAGACAATTACTGCTTGTGTGGCGGTTTGCTCGGATACCCATGCTAAAGCCCTAGAAGCAGCAGCTATTTCCATTGTCATGCTTGACGTGGTTGTCTGGTAAGCGCCGCTGTCCTCATGTATTGTTTTCTCCTTTCTTTGCGCTGTGTATGCCCATGCTGACCTTGATCCGCGCTTCACGGACCCATCTGTGTAGATGATGATATCTTATTGGTCTGAATGCTGATCTATCAGTTCCCTTACTTCTGTGTCTATGGCCGCAGGAATCTGATCCCGACAGTACCTTCCGAGTGTAATGACAACCTTAGAGATGCCATGCATGTTTACTGGTGTATTCAACCATTCTTTTCCGTGCCTGATAACGTCTAGGTCACATACCTAGACGTTATCAGGCACGGAAACGAACGGTTGAATACACCAGTAGACAATAATAAGTATTTTACAGAAAGAGAGATAACGGTTGCTATCCACACCAGAGCTGGATTAGGGTTTATACAGATGGAAAAGGGTGGGAGGGGGGGGGGGCAGTGAGACGAAACTGGGGGATCATAAACAGAATGCCCAAGTAGTTTTAAAACTAGACCAGCTATACCAGCGGGTTCATGTTCCTCAAACTATAGATCGTGGTGCATGTTCTACCCTGACTAGACACAAACTCAGAAAATGTTACAGAGTTGTCTTTCTGACTGATGCCAAGCCAATTCTGCAAGCAACTATCAACACCAAAAGCAAACAGTTTGTAGACTTAACGCAACAGCTGATTCACATAGGATTCAGTAGAACTATCTGCCCCTCAGTGGATCACGGGTCACTGTAGTTTGGATGTCAAGAAAATGGCGGACAGGCTGTCCAAAGCAGCAGTGACATAGTACAACCAAATTGTTATTCAACTCACCAGGAGATCAAGACATGGATTTTCAAATGTAATCAAGAAATATGACTGGATACCCACACACATAATGTTCGTCCAAAGACTCCTTTTATCATCTCTGAGAGAGGTGGCTGGGTCACACATGGAGAATGGAGGATGGCAGTCCCTAAGGACATCCTCTATGGTGAATTAATGATGGGTAAAAGATGTCGAGGCCAATCTCTACTATCATATAAAAATGTCTGCGAACGGGACATGAATGACACAAGCATTGGGGTGGACTCGTGGGAACACAATGCCATGGACAGTGTTGTGTGGAAGGAAAACATCAGGGAGAGGATGAGAATGAAGGAAGAAGTGCTTCCAGAAAGGGGGAGAGCTGAGCGTCAACAATGGTACGTAAATCACATGCTTTAATTGTGAAAGACTTTTCTTAACGCGGAAGGGTCTTGCTAGTCACACTCGCCAACGCCATGGGTTGTGAGTCCCATGCCTAGCTACACAGCAATATAACACTATCGCCTGGAAAGACAGAAAGGTGCCAGTCAGCGAAGAGAAAGGCAGTACTTCATCTTCAAACTTCCTCTATGCCCCCCCCCCTTTTTTTTTCCTTCTAAAAGAGGTGGGGGTGGGGGAGCGGCGCACAATCTCATCTCTCTTTAACAAGCATGTCGTAAAATGCGATTAGTTAAGGGTTTTCTTAGATTAGATGTGTGCGACCGAAAGGCACGTAAATCACCCAGTAAATCATGTAAACTGTACCTTGTGACAAAGTGGCCATCTGGCCGTTTCCCACCCCTGTGTCGACAAAGATGTTAAAGTTAAGTTATAGTGAGATTTGGGCTACACGATAGCTTTCACCAAGGCTACACGCCTCCTGATAGAAGTATCATGATGTAAGGAAGGATCACACACACACACAAACATCACAAAACCATGTACAAGCAAACGTGCTCGCTGTATCGGCAGAAAGTAAACAGCTGTTCCCTCATTATATATTCCAAACTTTATCTAGCATGATCATCGTGTGATTTCGAACTGACACATCATACAAACAAGACGCCACAAAATCAGAACAATAAAAGCTCTTTAGAAGCAGCAAATGAATTCTACACCTGTGTGTGTATATATATTAATGGGTTTATGGCATGACTAGACAATTAGTCAACAAATAAAGCAGATAACGAATCTACAGGAATCATAAGTAAATATGCTATTTTCTAATCCCTCAAACAGCTTCATTTCAAAATAAAAACGGGTTCCTGTGTGGGTTCCGGGACAGCATTGTGGGGTAAAAACAGAATAGACCCACTGCCTCCTTAGGAGCATTTTGTAAAAGTCGACCAATAAGGAATCTTTCCTTAGAAGTCGAGGCGCATTGGCCCCAGAGGAGAAGAACCAACAACCTCCATAGAAATTAGCTAGATCTGTCAAATGGATGTACAAGCAAAACTCACATTCTGGAGTAAGTCTTATGTCCAGAAGTTGACCTGAGAACTGTCCACCGGTGAACGCTTAAACGAAACATTAGTAGTATAAGCAGATGGTTCTATGTTTCAGTTGTTTATATACAAAGGAGGTATATGTTGTAAAGGTATGGGTGTCTTTTGAATCAGTTGTTTATATACAAAGGAGGTGTATGTTGTAAAGGTCTGGGTGTCTTTTGAATCAGTTGTTTATATACAAAGGAGTTGTAAAGGTATGGGTGTCTTTTGAATCAGTTGTTTATATACAAAGGAGGTGTATGTTGTAAAGGTCTGGGTGTCTTTTGAATCAGTTGTTTATATACAAAGGAGGTGTATGTTGTAAAGGTATGGCTGTCTTTTGAATCAGTTGTTTATATACAAAGGAGTTGTAAAGGTATGGGTGTCTTTTGAATCAGTTGTTTATATACAAAGGATGTGTATGTTGTAAAGGTATGGCTGTCTTTTGGATCAGTTGTTTATATACAAAGGAGTTGTAAAGGTATGGGTGTCTTTTGGATCAGTTGTTTATATACAAAGAAGTTGTAAAGGTATGGGTGTCTTTCGAATCAGCTGTTTATATACAAAGGAGGTATATGCTTTAAAGGTATAGGTGTCTTTTGAATCAGTTGTTCCCCGTGGGTTCTCATGTCCCATATTTTGAGAAGGAGAAAAAAACAGGATAGATCCACACCTCCTGAACAAAAATGTTGTAACAGGTAACTAATTAGGGCCTTACTGAAATGGGATGCGTTGGACCAAAGGGCGCAGATTTCACAGCCTAGCTGTGAACCAAAACACAACAAGTGAATCGCTTTTTTAAGAAGAAGAAGGCAGAAGGAAGAAGAAGAAGAAAAAGAATAAATAAAGAAAGAAGAACAAACAAAAAGAAGATAAAGAGGAAGTAGAAGAAGAATAAGGAGGAGGAGGAAGAAGAAGAAAAAGAAAAAGAAAGAAGAAGAAGAAGAAAAGAAGAAAAAGAAGAAAGAAGGAGAAGAAGAAGGAAGAGGAGGAGGAAGACACTATTTTCTACAATTACTAAAGTTTCATCTGAATGCAATAAACTGGACCCACAAATACACGAGTGTAAAACACAATGAGACTTGTTTTTTTTAAAGATACGTTTTCCACTTGCACGTTATCTTCATTGTCAATGTTCTTTCCACTAAGTTCTTACCACTGATAGCTTGTCCTCATTGTCAATGTTCTTTCCACCTACAGATTGTCCTCATTGTCAATGTGGCAACTTACTGAGGTCTGACCCATCATTATCATGGAATGAATGCACTTAGTTCCAAATATGCTGGTCAGAACTTCACAATCCTTGGTTTTCCTTGCAACCAGTTCAACAAGGTAAGTATTATGTCTGTAAACGTATTTCAAAGCCACGCACGTACACTCATCTTGTCTCTAAACTTCTAAGAAATAGGTGGCGACATGTGTTTGATTGCGTAAATTCATTAAATACCCACCAACACACCACATATTTATTTGTTACTTCACTGTTGTAATATTGTTCACATTTATCAACACCATCTGCCACTTAAAGCAGTTCATATATGGATCAATATGGGATAATGTAATAACTGTCCAGATTATGGTGTTGCGACTAGACGCTAACCTTGGGCGCAAAGGTTGTAGGTTCAAATGCAACAAAGGCCTGTTTTTTTTTTCTTTAAAAAATGACCTTGGCTTCCAGCCAAAAACTGGCAAAGGTAAATTCCTAGGAAGTAAAGGTGACTGACGTGATGTTGACCATACCCCCCCCCCCCTCCCCCGAGTACCGATTGGTCCATAAAATATATGTCTTGCACTAAATGACCAATACGCCTAATGACGTGGAAAAGGTTCTATTGGAGCAGAAATTTGATCACTTGCGGATGGTACAGGGCAAAAGTAGTTGACTGCATGACTAGAACAGAGAGAGATAATAAATCTGGCCTACAAAGCATTAAAAATAGCTAATGAGGGATTGGCCGTGTAGAAAGACTGCTAAAAGTCAGTGTCCAACATAATCTTCGAGGACAAAAAATGGCTGGTCACCCCTGAAACAATTGGTTGATGGATTACAAAGCTACGAATAACACTATGAATGGAGCAAACGCCAGATGTTTCTTTTGAACCAGACACTGAAAGGCTGAACCAGGACTCTCTCTTACATTATTGGACATTTCAATATATTTATTGGTATTATTATAGTAATATTATTAATCTTCCACTCTCATGGAGAAGTATAATTGGTCTAGCGTGCAGTGGGTGGAACTTACAACAATCATGTCATGTTAATGTCCAATGTCTTTACTATCGTCAACCAATCTTCATCCTGAGCATCTCTTGCTCTCGTATTGGCTTTTCTCAGTTGTAGTATCTGTGATGGTAGCCTGTGTTTGCTGCATTCTAACAGGACACCCCAACCATTAGACCCTCTGCTTCTCAATGTAGCATGATGAACAAATTGTAATGAACTGATCATCTGCAGTTCAATGTAATAGACACAAGGTGTTCCAACAATCTGTCTGACTGAATCTTGCAAGGTCTAAGGTGATTAATTATTGTTAACATGTCACTTTTTTATGTCAGCAAGAACCAGGGGCCAATGGAACAGAAATCATGAATGGGATAACCCATGTTCGCCCTGGTTTTGGATTTGTTCCCAAGTTTCCAATCTTTGAGAAGATTGACGTGAACGGGGACAACGAGCACAAGCTCTTTACATACCTGAAGGTATGAGAAAATGTGTTTTCCTTTGTTTAAGTTTTATCGTCTGGGATATTTTAGTTCAACATGCAATAAGAGTGAGAAAACATCTGCTTTTTTATGTATGCTTACAGTTGCTAGATGCCTGTCTGTCTTCTCAAAGATCTTGTGTTTAATTCCTATTCAAGGAGGATTCTCATAATAGACCTAGTGCTGCCAATTCTTGAGTTGAGTGAATGGTGCGACAATGTGAGCTGCAGATTTCATTTGGGATGCTTTCTGAATGTGCCCAACGTGGGTTGTTTTGTGAACTGCAGATTCAGAACATGGCGGGTGGCATATTGATAGAGATAACTGGTGGTGCCTTAAGCGATTAATTGCATGGGCAACTACTTATCTTGCAGCTTCCATGGATGATGAACTGCATTTCTAGTGTCGTACTGTTTGTGCTGGCACTTCTGATAGCTGCCATTTGCATCTAATACATGTTTATGCTATTGGCTTTGTTATGACTGCAGTGTGTGTCAATTTTTTCATGGAGGCAGTGATTAACATTGTGTGGTTTTCGATGACACAGGAATGGAGCAACTATGGGGTGACCCATTTGCTTTGAATTTGCAATAACCTGATGGACCCAGGCTAAACATGGGTCTAACATGGGTCTATCACAACAGGCTCGTTGTGCTACTAGCCTGGAAATGATTCTTTTTTTTTCCTGTAGTTAACATGTTGCATAAATAAGCAGACATGAGCTCTTTTATTGTATTGCATTTCAAAACTACAGAAAACTAACATTTAAAATACTTAGATCTTTTTCTACACTGGCCCTGAAAAGTGCAGCTAGCAACTGTGATTTACAACTGGGCTACAATATTGATTTTCAGCGCAGTACATCAGATTTCAGCAGCTCTAATTATTAGCCTTGGTTTACTCTATGTCCCCCCACCCACTACCCCTTTTTGAGCCACACACACACAAAAAAGGCACAGGAATCCTTACAAAGAAAATATTTATATAATAGCAAAACAATTTTAGGTCTTACAATGTCTCAAAAATTCAAAGTCTTGTAAAAGGCAGACAAGCAGATAATTGTTTGTACTAGACTATTAATAATAATCACCATGTGAGGATGTCTGATTAAGATTAGGCTCAATAAGAGATACTTATAAACACAGAAAAATATTTATATCATTACTAAAACTGAAGACAAGCTTTAACATGATCCTGCGCTCTACTGAGAATAGAGCATTTTGTATTAGATTTTCAACACAGTGTATGTCTTAACTCCTCTGGTTATCACTTTAAGGGTGCTGTAGAACAGAGTGGCTACTGCATTTGCCACAGACTGGAAATTAGGATTTTTACTGTTACCACCAATAGAAAAAATATTCACCTTACAGAGGATTTAACCCTGGGTCTCCCAATAGGACCCAACATTCTAACCATGCGGCTAGCTGCTTTCAACATATAACACATTTGTGACACTCCTATGTATACAACGGCGACTATTTGTTTTTCCACCCAAAATTAAGAAATAAATATTTTTAACATTCCGAGTATACGACAACCTCCAATTTTAAACTTAAAAAAATGTGTGAAAACCTTATCTTATACACAGAAATTACAGAACATAGTTGGTAATGTTAACACACCACTGTGTTACTATCAATACATTCAGTCTACTGTTTATAAAACTGCGTACAGGTACATATATAATAAGCTTGTTTAATTGTTCTTTTCAGCGAAACTGTCCGCCCACAAAAGATGCCTTTGATCCAGTACTTTTATTCTACCTGCCGATCCGGGGTAGTGATGTTGCCTGGAACTGGGAAACTTTCCTTGTGGATGAAAACGGACGGGTAATTCATCGGGCTGCTCCAGCCACAGATCCGGAATCTTTGTCAGCTGACATAGATGTGGCTTTATCCAAAGCCAAAGGCAATTCACAGCAAACTGTTGTTGGTTAGACTGCCCTTTCAGTGGGATCAGAATTATGTTTGTAGATGTCATATTGTAGCCACATGCGTGTATGCTGGTAGATGTTATATTGTAACCAAGAGTGTATGTGTGTTTTATTCAGTTATTGTGATATTTAAAAAAAAAACATAATCTTAAAATAATTATTAATGTTCTGCTAATCTGACTTGTAGTTTAATTGAATGACATTACATGCAACAAGTAACTGGTTCAATAATGCTGTTACCAAAAAAAAAAAAAGCCTACTATCTGATAAACAAAGCAGATGTTTATTATTTAACAAACAAAACAGAAGAAGATGAATATTATTTAACGACGATAAGTTTAGCTTGAGCCATTGCCTTGAAAAGCTAATGACGTGCCTTCCACAAACAGCCATCTTTGGTTGCTGGACTGCACTGATACATTGCAGACGTCACACTGACTAGTGCATTCGTCATGTGACTTATGTAATGACTTTTCACCAAGAAGGCATTGACACAACCTGAATATTTATCAAGTTACATTTAAATTCCTGACTTTGTTCACATTTCTGTCATTGCATCTTATTGCTAGAACCAAGTTTTCATTTTGACCACATACAAAATCATGCAGTGCATAACAAATGTATCATTACTATGTTGCAAAAGCTATGAAGTCTCAATAAAAAGATAATCAATACTGAATAAGCAAAAGCCTTGTGTTAATAATTTTGTCTTGCATGCAAATGTTACGTCTAAACTAAATCAGTGCATACATTTCTTGGATGCTACAATATAAAACTTAATGAAAATGAACAACAACTATTCCAAACATAAACATTATATTATGTACATTTAATCAGTTAACAATGAGCCGGTGATGTATCATCATCATGTAGCAGGTCCTTTGCTAATCCTCAAGGAGTCTTTTATATCCAGTGCACTTCTTCGTGTTGGTCGGCCCCTGCCCCTCCTTCCTGGTACCATGCCTTCTGCTATTATTTTTTCCAATCCGTTGTGGTGCTTAACATGACCAAAATATTTCAGCTTCCAAAACAGGATGCTGTTTATTAGTCAATCTTCCCAATCTTCCTTGATGTTCAGATCTTTCAAGATGTCAGTATTTCTCTTTTTCTTTGTCCAAGATATTCTGAGAATCTTTCTATAGAATTTCAGTTCAAAAGCCCCTATTCTCTTTCTTTAAGGACAGGGAGATATCCATGACTCACATCTGTATGTTGCTACAGGGAAGATGCATGCTCTCAAAATTCTAATTTTGATCTCCTTGCTGGTGCTTAACCATAGATTTGTAATGCTGCTTAATCTTTTCATTGCTATGGCCATCCTTCTTTTAATTTCTGTCAAACAGTCTCCATTGCTATTTATTATAGAGCCTAGATATTCAAAGTTTATGATATTTTCAATTTCTTCATCATTTATTGTTATTTTTGGGGGACAGGCAGTTTGATCTGTGGACATTATTTTCATTTTCTTTAAATTCAAGAACAGATTTTGATCTTCACTGTGCTTTTGCAATATGTGATGTATACAAAATATATTATCATACAGCAGTCACAGCTGAAATGGTATAAGTTGTTTAGAATTAAAGATGCTAGATCACAATTGCATGTTTATCCTCCTGGGATCCATCAAGAGAAGCAAAGAATAGCAATAATACAACCTACATGAGTGTCTTAGGAGGTGACAGGAGGGTTGGTATCACTATTGACTATCTCATCTCAATAAAGGCCTTAGCTGCAGAATTCAAATTCATCTTGAACAAATTAAAACAGACAAGAGGACGTGGAATAAGCTGGTTGTGGGGAAGAAGAAGATGACATGAGTGTCAGCATAATGAGGTTCCCAAAAAAAAAAATGTTCCTAAGACATTGAGCAGACACTCATGTTATGATGTCTGCTTGAAGAACTGTAGTTTTCCTGCTTGAAAGACGACTTTGCAAATGTTATGAACCCATGAATATTCCCAGAAAAAGTCCTTTAAAAACATGAAAACTATATTACACAGGTCACTAATATACTGTTTTAAACATTTATTTATCTATATTTATAATTTGTTGTTGTTGAAAGATATTGAGATATATAAAGGGGTAATCAATAAACATAGTTAAGCATTAAATGGAATACATTCCCAGGGGCTGTGACTTCTATCAGTGAGGCTTATGGGAAAATGTGACATTAACTTGGCTTAAAAGAAATAAAAATAGGGTGATAAATTCCTAACCTTCAGATTCAGCAAGCAGCCCTGCCCCTCCCTCAGTGCTATTTGTATGACTATATTAGAACCTGAATCAGTGTGATTTAAACACAACAACTGATCTGAGCTTTAAAGGTTCTGGACTGGATTCCACTGATGATTTTGAAGTTATTACACAGGAATGAATGGAATGGAGGATAGACTCCAAACCTATAGTGGCATAACAAGATGATGATGAGCTTCAAGGTAAACCTAGCCTATAAATAGGTACCAGGAAACCTCATGGGAAGTAAAAGTGGCCAGCAAGATGTTAACATCACCCATTAAGTGCCAAGTAGTATATAATAATATTAGTTTAACAGCATATGCCCAAATCAATACTGGCCTGAAAAGGTCCGTAGATTTTTACTTTATTTACATTGGGATGTAATCAGACCATGAATCAGCATAAAACATAAACTAGAACTCTAATTAACCTTACAGCTTCTGCTGCTGATGTTGGCATCTAATCCATAAAACTAGAACATTCCTACTGTTATTTTACCAGTGAATAATGAAATAAATTATAAGAGAGAACATGAATTATAAGTGTTTTCATCCATTAAATTTAACTTATTTTAAAACTGAAAAAACCAAAACACAGTAAGAGAATCTCTATGGAGATGAAAACATCCAAAAGACTTCTGATACAAATGGTTACAATTTTATCGGTAGAGGTACCTTGGAGTAGCTGCAGCATCAGAGGACTGAGCCACATGTGCAGTGAAATAGATTATGATAAATAATACAACTTGACACAATATAACAATTGCACGAGGAAGACTGACCGTTTTACTGACACATCTCTAAAATGATGTGGCTTTAGGTTCACAACCATAAGCCATGGCAAGCCTGCAATCTATTATTACAACAATCACCATATTTTTTTAAATTTATTGTACACAAACAATAGTTCACAAATACAATCCTCTGTGTGGGTTTCACAACTCAATTTTGGTGAACAAAATTCAACCCGCTGACCCCTAACAAACATGTCGTAAAAGACAACTAATTAGGAGTTTGCTTAAAATGGATGTGTTGGACTAAATGGGGTCAATCTCACTGCCTAGCTGTAAATCAAACCACAGCATGCCAAATGCATTTTTTAAAGGGTCAATGCAACAAAAAGGGACAAATATTTCTGAACGATAAATGGGCCAGAGAGCAGTATGGAATTTTACTCTCCCCTTTTTTATTTATTTGAAATTTAAACTGTATTTTGGAGAAACCTGCCCAAAGATTTGTAAGACACAATGAAAATAAAAAGCGCTAGGAATTTAATAGATTCACTTCCTTTAGCCAGTGATTCAGTATAATGTCCATTCCTTTAAAGAGGAAATAGCCTTCAAACTGTCTGTCCTTCAGCATATAGGGAAACCATAACCTGTCATCAGGCCACATCTGACTAAATGGTATAGATTCTTCAGAGTACCAGCGTGGCCGCATTTCTGCAAACAGACAAAAGAAAAATCTCGGAAATAATTCATTATTTGAGAATCACAAGCTAAGAACCCTTTTGACACCACTAACACACACACAGCATATGGTGCTGGATCAATATTTACAAAGATCAACAGGCTAAAGGCTAAATACATGATACTGTCAATATCCTGTCAGTTGCCTTTACTTCTCAGGAAATTTTCTAGTACCCAGTTTTGGTTAGGTAAACTGGAGGCCCAAATCAATTATAAGTCTCTGGCAGGAAGTTCACACCCAACAGCACTTCTAAGGCTCACATTACAAGATATGCAAATGAACAAAGAATATCTTACACTGTAAAAATTTGAAAATGATAGACAGATGAATACTTTGGGAAGAAAAGATTTAGGAACTGGAAAATCATCATTATGTGTCATGACTCTGAGTCATGTAGGCAGTCACATTCCTCAACAAACATTTGTCATTTTTGTTATTGATAAGTCTTCAGCACTAGCACACTAGTCCAACCAACTTATGCTCCATCTGCATATGCAGCAGCCATCTCAGTGTCACCATACCCTACATACTCAGCAGCCATCTCATTGTCCCCATACTCCACGTACTCAGCGTAATCAGCAGCAATCGCTTGGCAGGTCTTCTTTCTTTTTCCCACAACCAGTTTCTGCACACCTGTTCTCACACTGAATACACATTTCCAACAGGCAGGGCAACGTTTCTGACTCCCTTGTCTCTGAAACAAAGCACATTCAGTATGTCTGTCCTGTCCCTACTTCTTCTTCCACCAGCCCAGTGCTGATATGGCCAATCTTTCAGCTCTTTCATCTCCTTTCATCCTGGCATGTTATGGTATGTACAGCTAAGACAGTTTCTTGATGTGGGACTTCTAGATGCTGTCAACCCATCCTAGTCTATTAGCTAGTCTAGATCTTCTAAGTGCTACTCTGTGAAGTGACCTAGCATTTCTCTCTCTGTTGAAGGGTCTCACTCCTAGAAACTGTAACAACAACATACTCTTGTTTTCATGCGCCCCCCCCCCCTTTTTTTTTCACCAAATGACATTTCTCTTGTACTAACTGGCCAGTGAAATGTCTTTGAGAACTGGCTTACTGCAGTATTTGGACACTTGTCTTCTTAGTTGTCCTTGGATTCATAGCAATCTATGCAGAAACAATATCTCTGTGGCCTTAATTTTTTTTTAATTCTCTTTAATGTCCATGATTCCCTGTCATACAGCAGTATGAACCAACTTTTATTGCATACAAAAAAAAAATAAAAGCACACTTCTTCTCCGCTCTCTCCCAACACTTTGCTGAAGGGACTAGAAGAAGGAAAAGAAGTAGGAGAAGAGGAAGAGTAATATGGGCAGGAATAACATCTTGAAACCTCTGTTGTCAGAGTTCTATGGACAAGGACACATTATATAAAATGTCCTTTATTTGTTAGAATGTTGCTTTAGCACGGATTTTTGTGTGTTTTATCACTACATTTGTTAAAACCTGTTGTTAACAACTTTTAATAGGTGAATCTCTTGATCTGTTTTACTGTTACCCACTTTGCTATAATGGTTACAATTCCCCCCCCCCCCCCCCACACTCCATGTGATTACAATTATCATGTGTACGTATGCACCAAGAGATTCAAAGGGGTTCTTTATTGTAAATGGAAGCTGAGTCTTTCGTTTTTTTTAAAAAATCCTATCTCAATACAAATTCAAACCTAAACCAGACTCACAAGCAAGCATGTCAGCCACTGCAGCACATGGGCTACCAGATAACCAGTACACGCCCAAGTAATTCAGCAAATGAAAATTTACAGTCTTGTCAGCAGCATGTCTGGAGAGACTGGTGCAGTGATCAGTGGCTGCTGAGAATGGGGAGAAAGTGCTTAAGGGAAAGTTTTAAGTGTTCTGATGTTGTCTTAACTGAGTTTAACCTATAAGTGGTCAGCAATGAAAACAAATTTCTAACCTTCAGATTCAGCAACCAGTCCTGAGAAGTCCGACGTCTGAAAAATATGAACTTCCAATATGGTTGGGTCACTCTCAAATTCAAAGTTTATAAGCCCAACACTCTTCAAGGAATGGGCCTTTAGTCCACATTCTTCCAAGAGTTCTCTGTAAATAAATGGAAAAGCCAAACATCTCCACCATTCACAATATTCAGACTGGCTTGCAAAAGGAAAAAGTACATTAACATTTCGGATACATAATTCATTGTTTTGCAATTTTTAATCATAGCAAATTGTTATTCTAAATGTAAATATCCTGTGTGCTCTGCAGAAAGAGCACACAGGATATGCACATTTATAATATGCGATATGCGATAAATCCTGGTGCAGTGAATTTGGTCCTTTTGCCTTTAAACACCCTTTATTCTTGTGTGAATTCTTGTGTCCCATTTTGAAGGGAATAGAATAGATACCCCCCCCCCCCCAACCCCCTCCAAAAAAAAAGCATGCTGACTAATTAACTCAGCGCCCCCCCCCCCCCCCCCCCCCCCCCCCCCCCCCCCCCCAAACAAGCATGGTGACTAATTAGCAATCCTTTAATGTGTCTGGTCATGCTGTACATATCCATTCGGCAATCCTTCAACTTTGTCCTGTCACACTGCACTGTATCCAGTCAGAAATCTTTTATCTTATCCAGTCACACTGCACATATCTAGTCAATCCTTTACTCTCTCCTGTCACACTGTACTGTATCCAGTCAGCAATCCTTTATCTTATCCAGTCACACTGCACATATCTAGTCAATCCTTTACTCTCTCCTGTCACACTGCACTGTATTCAGTCAGCAATCCTTTATCTTATCCAGTCACACTGCACACATCTAGTCAATCCTTTACTCTCTCCTGTCACACTGTACTGTATCCAGTCAGCAATCCTTTATCTTATCCAGTCACACTGCACATATCTCGTCAATTCTTTACTCTCTCCTGTCACACTGTACTGTATCCAGTCAGCAATCCATTATCTTATCCAGTCACACTGCACATATCTAGTCAATCCTTTACTCTCTCCTGTCACACTGTATTGTATTCAATCAGCAAATTCTTTATCTTACCCAGTCACACTGCAGATATCTAGTCAATCCTTTACTCTCTCCTGTCACACTGTACTGTATCCAGTCAGCAATCTGTTATCTCATCCAGTCACACTGCACATATCTAGTCAATCCTTTACTCTCTCCTGTCACACTGCACTGTATCCAGTCAGCAATCCTTTATCTTATTCAGTCACACTGCACATATCTAGTCAATCCTTTACTATCTCCTGTCACACTGTTGTACTGTATCCAGTCAGCAATCCTCTAACTTGCCTTGTTACCAAATGTTACATTAAGGAAGGCATTCGTTAGATTAAATGTACATTACAGTTAACTGGACATTGTTGAAGCAAACAACGAAAATTCACCCATTAGCAATGTAACAGTGAGGAACTGTGTGAAGCCGCAAAGATGTTTTGTGTGTGGTAGAGAGAGAGATAAGAATACCAGACACCAATTAAACAGCTTAAGTGAGTATGTCTTGAAAGAGATATATTTATAAAGAGAACTGATTACCTGTAAGAGAGGCATACCCACAGTCTTAGAGAACGTCCAGAGAAGGAAAACAATTAATGCATTGTGACAGGGAGAGGGTTGGAGGTGAAACATATGTAAAAGGAGATCAAATGGGAATCAGTTAGGCAGTCTGGCATGAAAGAACATTTCTGCTAGAAATGACTGGTGGTACAACGGAGAGAACTCTGTGGAATGGTGTGATTAACAACGTCTTGTGATTCTGACTATAGGGAAAGAATAAAACATCACATGAAAAAGGCAAAGATTTGCACTATCTAGACAAGCTCTTACTGTGACCTAGCCATTTTAATAGGTTATTATTCAGTGAATTCTCATCAGAAGGACTGGTTATTTCCATTACCTCTTAGCACCCTGTAAGATTGTTTCACCCTCTTCAACTTTTCCTCCAAAACCATTCCACAGACCTGCTCCAAAGCCTCTTTTCTTAAAACCAAGCAATATTTTCCCAGCTTCTCGAACAAATACGAGTGTCAATATCTTCTTTTTGGACATTCTGAAGAAGAAAAAAACACAGCACAAACCTAGTAAGTTCCATAGTGATTTTATCTGGCATTACTATCTAGCTTGGTTTATCAGTCCATTATCAATTTTTATTTTCATGTCACAATAATATACCCACAGTGACAACATATGTGCAATGTAGCTCTGTCTAGGGTTTGATTGAGCTCGTCATATTGCTATACTGGCGTTCTTAATTACATGAAGGTACTAGGAATACACCAGACAATGAACACTCAGTTATTGATCTTTATTCGCTGTTCCAACAACCACATTGTCCAGTCACTAACTTGCGTTCTCAAGGTTGCAACGTTTGGCTTATTTATGATAACATTTCCAACTATCTCACACTGTGATTCTCTCTGCCATTACCTTTCGGATCATATATCTGGATCAGGCTAACATCTTATTCCTTGAACCTGCATACAATCTAAACTCGCAGTCAGTAGACATTAATTTCTGCTCTCGCACAATTACACGTGGTCAGACGATCTGCATTCTTCTCAGCTGTTCTCTTGCATTCGACCACACACATCAATGTCCATACTTCAACTGACTTCCTATCCTCTCTGGGTTCACACCTTCCGTTCAAGTATTACGCTTTCCTCGTATCACTATTAACTCACCACGGGATACTCGAGACATGCTTTTCACACTGTCGTCTTGTTTCACTGGTCCTCTGACCTTATCCCCCCAATCGAGAACTCTCTGGGATTTCCCTGAGAATTCACACCGTTACAATACGCCTCATGAATTTTCATGACCAGTGTGTTCTTATATATCTTGTGTCCACACTCATATTGGACAGTACAAGCCTCTTTTTCCATAAACCATGTCTGCAATTACTTTTCTTTCTAAGGGACAGTGATGTTCAGTATGGTCATTGTATTTCAGTTTCAAGACAGGATGCTGTTTATGAGTCCGCTGTCTTTGATGGTCAGGGTTATAATGTCTGTATTGCTTCCTTGTTTATCGCCACTGCATTTCAAGAACTTTGCTATAATATTTCAGTGTAAAAGACTCTATTCTCCTGCCTGATCTCGAAATGGTCTAGGATTCAAGTCCATACACTGATCAAACTGCATGCTTTTAAAAATGTTTCAATATTGTTTAATATCTCCCTCAGGATGACCTCACAGGACAGTCCAATATTTTTGAGGGTGGTAAGAGCGGGTTTCCGGGCTTTTTAATACTTTTAACTACCCCCAAAACGAGCAAATAAAAGAAAGGAAGCTGCAGGAGATGCTGTAGCTCCTGCTCGTGAGTCACAGCCATCTAGTTTAGCCCCGCTCCTGCGTGGCGCCGGAGATACTCTCGGCGGTGGCGGTGGTTGCCGGAAGTCCGAAATTTAAGTCGCTGGAAGTATGCAATTTTCATGTGACTAAGTCGCTATTAATTAGGGTATATATTCGGCCTCGATAATTTGGGACCGTTATTCGGAGGACAGCCCAATTTATTTAATGGTATACTTTTTTTTTTTTTTTTGCAAAAATTTTATTGATTATTTTAGGAGCCATAAAGCGCTCCCACTGTGTACATAAATTAAAAACGAACACCTTGTTAGCTGTTGTGTAACACTAACGTCGTGCTGTTTCAAAACTAATTAAAATTGATCTCTTAATCTTCTGAAGTTCATCAGAGTTCAACATGGCAGTTTAGTTGTAGACTACATCTTGTGTCACTGTCAAATGTGTGACGTAACATTTAATATAGATTTATAAACGTCACCCCCACAAGTCGGATTAAAGCTATTACCTCTCAGCAGGACTCAGGACAAATCTTGATGGATTGTTTTACAAAATACACAGACTAGATCAGCAAGTGTGGGAAGAAATTCCCATTTCGAAATCCCCTCGAAGATGGAAACCATTGGATAAGCACGAGAAAGGGTTTCCCCCCAACAACTGGCGAGCCAATCAACATGGAGAGTTTAATGCTGTGACGTCACATGATGTTAATGACATAAAGGTCTAAAGTTAGGAAAGAGAACAGGCAGAAAAGGGTAAGAAAAACATAGAGTATATGTCAGCTTTACAAAACCTGTTACAATAAACAGATAAAAGATGTAGTGGTGATTATCTTTCCTCATCAAAAAAAAAAAAAAAGAATTAAATGACAAACTGGGAAGCATAAAATGTCATTTATGCTGTCCTTCCGTCTTGTCTTGTCTTGTTCACAATTGCCTCACAGCGTAGTGGGGAGTCGCAGTTTTCTATCCTGGGCCAGGTGTGTTGCACGTGTTGTTGTTAGTCCGTGTTGCCTCAGGATCTCTGATATATTGTCTATCCATCGTACTCTCGGTCTGCCTCTTTCTCTAGGGAAGTAGTGCTGTTCGTTGTATGCTCGTAGAGGCAGCTGGTCGGTTTGCATTCGCATCAAGTGGCCAAACCACTCTATTTGTTGCTTCTTTATGTATTGCAGGCATGGTGTGGTTCCTACAATTGATCTAATGTTCTCGTTTCGAACTCGGTCTTTCCTTGTGACTTTGGCAGCCTTACGTAAACATCTCATTTCGCACGTCTTGATCTTTTTCTCCTGTGCTCTTGTTACATTGTTTGAGGTTAACGGATCAACATCACGGCACACGGGTAGTAACTCATAAGTGCTCCGTTCTTCTTCTAACTCAAGTCTGAGTCCGAAGAAGCTCAGCACAGTGCACATGCTCTGTGGCACCAGCGAGGATCCTGAAATACTTTGGGTAGATTTGTTGGGTAGAAAGTCCAAATTTTGCCCGGGTAGCGCCTTTAGGCTACTCTATTCGATTTCCAACTGCCATGGTTTTTTTTTACGTGCGTAACAATGCACACAGACGTCCGATCTCACTACCCAGAGACCAGGGGAAGTCTAAGTCCACGTGAAAAAAAAATCCCAACCCTTGCCAGGGATTAAACCCGGACCCTCCGGCACTCGAGGCGTACACCATGCCCGAAACTGCTCGAAACCACGCATCACCCGCAACAACAACAACAACAACAACAACAAAAATCGGGACATGAGCGCAATAATTAAAATCGAATTGAGTTTATGTAGATTGTTAGTAGATCTGACCTAATATAGGACGCACGATTTTTTTTTTTGGGGGGGGGGGGGGGGGTCGTATATTAAGGCCTCTTTATAACTACCGTGGGGGCCTTGATATAACCTAAATGTTGAACGGGGTTTATGGAACTATCGCTTGGGGAATTCTCATCCGAATGACATTTTGTGTCATCGAGTATTTAGTCACAGCCTTACGGAAATGAAGATCAATTTAAATAGTGCTCTCGGCAGAGCTTATCAACGAACGTTACCCCCCCCCCCTCCCCCCCCCCCCCAACAATTCACCGAGGTAATGGTGGGATTGAACGTCACTAACTCAGTCTAGAGAAAAGGGGGGGGGGGGGGGTCACACATAAGTATAGGACTTATCTCCTGGAAACAAAAACAACAAATACAGTGGTTCTGTAGAATGAAAGAAGAATGCTAGATGAAATAAAGAGACACGTGAAATATGATCTCCACATTAAAGGACATACAACTCTTTTCAAAGCTACCGTGGAAGGAGAGTAGACGTCAAGAGAGCAAAGGGTGGACAGCGATACCTTTGGAGAAAACAACATCCATAGATGGACCAACAGAAGTTTATAAGAGTGTACAAGCAAGAGCGTCTGGTAACATGCGACTCCCATGCTGAAGCAAGAACATCAGCAGAAATATGCACCAAAGTTGAACACACTGGCACACACGATGACGCATTGCGCGACTGCTGACGTCTTCAATTTGTAGGGGTACATGATATCCCGCGAATTTCTAGACAAAAACAAAAACACTGAGATCGTCTCAAATTTCAAGTGTAGATAACTACAAGGATTTATACTGAAACTTATAATTTTGAGGTGAGTTTAATTTTAAAAGAATAATGCTTTACGGATTGGTGTCCGCTAATAGTGGAAATTAATAATCTCCCAAAATGTGGGATGAATTTTTCGCTATTTTGAAGCCCCACCCTGGTTGTTTACCCCACCAGGACATCACACAAGCGATAAACACCCGATGACACAAAGTGTCACCATGTGGATGAGGATCACCCGTGGAGATGTCCCGGAAACCGCGTTCAGCCATTAGGCCATATGACCGGGTTATATTGCGGTCCCTGGCATGAGCCAGGGTGGGGCTTCAAATAACGAAAAATTGCATCCCGCAGGGGGATGGCTAGTTATTACACCATGGTTGTGGCCGAACCCAACGATTGAACGTCGCCTCTCTAGCGATGCACAGTGTATTATCTTCAGATTAAGGACAGGGCACAACAGACTTCGTCAACAAATGTTCAAACTTTTTTGTGTAGGAAACACGGGGATGGGCCTCTTCAACTTGGCACCCGAAAATGCTGAGCATGTGCCCGAACGCTGTCAATGTACGCTGACAACAGAGACGCAATCTAGCCTGTTCCAACCACAATGAAGACAAAACTGTATGGTACACGAGAAGATATTTATCGTAAGACAGCTTTCATAAAGACTACCGGCCTCCTGATGTAAGTTTTCTGACAGAAGGATCGAAGAAGAAAAAGAAGCAGAAGAGGAAAAAGAAGAAGAAGAACTTGGCTTCTGGGACCTCTCTACGAGTGATCATCACCCGAATGGTGGCACTTTGTGTCACCGGGTGTTAATTGCTCAATGTGATGTCCTGGTGGGGTAAAAAGTCAGGCAATAATGGAAATATTTTTCTCCAAAAATCTTCTTGTTTTGTCATCTCCCTTTTGCTAGATTGTCGCCCAGTGTCGTGGTTTTCTGTATTTGTCCTGCGCTTCTCGGGTGGTTTGGGTGATGGATTTGTTCATCTTTTTTTTTTGCAGGTTTCATCTACACCGTTAATCTACCTCTTTCTTAACCTTCCTCTCGCTTTCCTCCCAGATGTTCTGCTGTAAAAATTCTCACATGCAGTTTGGTATAGCTGCTTTCTCATTAGATGGTTGAACTACTTCATTCTTTGTCTATCAATATAATCCAGACTTATTCCGACTTTTTCTCTAATGCTAGTATTGGTAACCCTGTCTCGTCTTGTGTTGTTAGTGACCTCCAAAAATCAACATTCAGCTGACATTTTTTTGGGGCACCTTTCCGTGTGCGTCAATTTTTAATTCACCATCTTTATAGACTTCAGGGTTATACTTGTTCTGTGGGCAGGAATGGTAAACATAGCCCATAGCGATGGTGTGTGATCAACAAGTGCTCGCTTGCGCTAAAAAAGGATTTCCCAAATATCCTGGACAAAAATAGACGATATATTAGCACGTGTGGATCTGAGCATACCTATGCAATCTGTTTGAAGGGACCGGGGAAGGGGGGGGGGGGGGGGGGTGGGGGGGGGGGGGGGGGAAGTGTTTCTAGCGTACGGAAACCTCACTAGCATAGAAGTTAGTAACAGACGGTTCTGTTTTAATCCCCAGAAGTGGTATAATTCGCCCCCCCCCCCCCCCCCCAGCAGCTCCCTTCTGTGTTCAACCTAGATAAATGAGGTACCCAATAATTTCCAGAAGTTTATGGAGTTGTCTTAGAAAGAAACCGACGAGGAAGGAAACCGACCAGCCACCTCATATATCGAGGCCTAGAGAATACATCACATCCCACCGACAGTATCTTCTGTGACTAAAGTTAACTTTCAAATCAAGAGGTTCGACTTCATTGCACCAGGTTTGATCCTCTCTCCATTGAACAGCTAGACGTCAAGAGAGCGTCACACACAACACGAACTATAACTCCAGCGACGATCTACATGGATCTCCTTGAAAACTGCATCTACCTTGACTACCTTTACTTAGCGAGCGCCTTATTTTCTACTGTTCTCTTGTTCATCAATATCGATATGTACTGATGATTACAACCGGTACCATCAGTATTGGAACTCGGCGCTGGCTGCTGAAGATGAGAACGGAGCATGCATGAGAATGGCCCGAGTGCTGTGATGTCAGTTCTAAACTCAACTCAACTGGCGATTTCACTATTTACTCCGAGGGGGGAAAAAAAAGCCTGGCTAAAAAAAAAAAAAAAGAAGTCCTAGCATAATTTTTCATGATGCTTGCAATACGCTGGTATAAACCCTATCACAAGTAACCCTAGTTAAGATTGTCAGCCAAACGTAGGAATTTCGTTCGTCCACTGAAACACACGACGGGGGCACATGAAGTATAAAAAAAAAACAAATCTTTAAATAAATATTACTATTGACATTATTGCTGTAAATAAAAAACATAAACTGCAAGTAAGTATTTGTAAATACCCAAACTAGCGCCTTTTTCTGCACGTTCTAAAAAGTGAGACATCCCCTAAAACTAAGCCTCAAAGCCTCTTCAAAGCAAACATTAAAATAAAACCCGGTCTTATTTTCAATGATCGATTGGGCTGTCCTCTTTGGGCTGCTACCTAAAGGTTTACGATACCCTGCTTATATATATAAATTATTAATCTGGACTGAAGACTAGGCAGATCGCATGTATCCCCTTTTTGAGTTAGTTGAGTATCCTTTACAGGACATTGCAGAATTAACCCCATCATTGTTTGACTGATGTGGTTTTTCTAGGCAAATTTACGTCCAGTAGTTTGCCATTGCTTTCTGGATGGTCGGTTTCTTGATACCACTGTCGAATCCAGTGTAAGGAGCAGAAGCCCGCTGCTGGGATCGAACCTGGTACTCTGGCATTACGAAGCCCGTTTGCAACGCTTTCGCCACAGACACTGACATATATCCTATTTAACCTCCAAAAAAAGTTTACAATGAAGACACCAAACGGTATCTCTATCACAAGCGGCTTATTCGTTGAAGGATTTAGCTGCGCATGCGTCTGTCAGCTGGTCTGTCAAAAGCCTGCTGCCTACTTGCCCTTTCAGCTGACGGCTGGTCAGATAAGTAAATTCTGGCCTTGTATTTTTTTGATTTAGAAAATGAAATACAAACCAAATGTATGTCCTATATATTTATAAATAACAGTGTATGTTTGAGATTTTTAATTCGTATCCGTTTTATTTTTTCTCTATAGTTATAGTATACCATGAAGTTATATACCCAGCTAGATACTCATAAAAATTAGGCACTAGACAATTTGAATGAAATTCCAAAATCTTTTAAAAGGAAAGTTATCGAGTAAGATGACTACCAAGCCTGCCTCGCGTGTAGTGACCTAGAGTTTGTGAAGTGTAGCACCCGTATCTTATAGGGGGAAAAAAAGGGGGGGGGAGGGGGGGGGGGTTGCCTTTTCATATTTAAAAAAAATTGTGTGTAACTACTGTATTTGTCTGATTTCCCATTATCTGATATGGGGGTACCTTTTCATTAAACAAATAATTAAAAAAAAAAAAACAAAAAAAAATCGCGTGTAACTACTGTATTTGTCTGATTTCCACCTCTAGGGGTCTCACTTGAAGGATCGAGTTCCCTTACGATTTCAAAAGTTGCATCCAGGATGGTAAACCAACATGACAAATCCCACATACCCTGTTCAACCTCAGAAGAAGTAATATTTAGGACCTAAGGGTTAACACAAAGTTGTACACTCGTATTTACTACAGATAACTAAATAGGCACTGAAATGAGAAACAAGTGGTTTGAAGAAATGATGGTGCCCAAGAGAAACTCCAATAGGAGTGTTGTGGGAGGCCAACAATGGTCTAGAGTCCATCAATGATATTGAAAGGACTGCACAGGATAGAATGGAAGACTGGACATCAAGCCATATATGGCATGTAACTCGCAGCAGGATGTTAATGTATGCTAGGAGTCTGCTATGGTAGGGGGTTGATCTTATGCTCTACTGTAACAGAACATTTGCAGGAAGGAAGCTCCTGTAATCCACTGCCTTAGGTACTCATTGTTTTCATCCATTCTAGAGACTATGGCAGACCAGGCTGCACCACCACCTCCCACGGGATCCGGCTCCCCATCGTCTCTGGCTGCCTCTCTGGGTATTGAAGATCCCCGCATTGAAATAATGGCAGACTACTTGTTGAGGCACTACAGGCTGAAACCGGATAGATGGGTCAAATTTTATAACAACCAGGACAACAAGGTTGCATGCATTGTTTGTCTTTCTCCTGTGTCTGTTCTTTCTTTTAATGCTTTTAGTACCAAGTAGGTGTTATTTTACTATTACTAATTCTACTACCACTGCTGCTGCTACTGCTACTACTACTTTAATACTGCAGCTTCTATTTCTACAACTATACTGCTGCTGCTTTCACAATTATTTTACTACTACTTCTTGTAGTTTGCTTGAAATTCAGCTCAACTTACCATGATCGCCCTTGTCATGCGCCAAGGCACTTGCTGATGATGTGATAACCCAGTTCAAGTGAATAAAGCATTGTAAAACTCTAGGGTATAAAATAATTATGTGGATCAATGGATGTCAGTTGCTAGGGACAATGAAAAAAGGGGGAAAAAAAAAGGGGGGGGGGGTTTGGTTGGGAATCAGTAGAACAAATGCAATGGGTAAGTAATATCATTTACAAAATAAACAAAAAATACAAATTAAAAAAAACAACCCCCCCCCCCCCCCCCCCCCCCCTTCCCCCCTTTTTTTTAGGGAATGAGGGAGGGCGGTGGATGATTCAAATATAGATAAACTCTTTGCTTAAAAAAAAAATTAACTTTATTAAAGTATCGTGTTTGTAGAAGACCCTTTAAAAAAAAAAGAGCGGCAGCAGTTTCCTCAGGGATAAAATAATCATGTAAGAAAAAAAAAACCCACAAGTGTATTGCTAATACTGATCTTAAATGCACAGTGGAAGTTAAACTGGAAATAAACCAGATTTACTTGTGATTTTAGGACCAAATGTAAAAATAGAAGCCTGTGTTATATACAGTGGATGTTAACATGGAAGAGCCATTTACACACCATGTGTTTTGTCTGTGAGTGAAAGAGCGAATCATTTTGTAACAGATTTTTTCTTTTCTGCACATAATTCAACTTGTAATATTTATATAAAATATTTTTATCATTTAAAAAAAATGTCTTGTGTGTCTTCATTAAATGACCATTCTCATAGCTTCCGGCCAGTGGTAGAAGAGTCAGACAATAGAAATGATTACGGTATTGCTACCTATTCATATTAAAAAAAAAAAAAACCAGTGTATGCACATATCCACTGTAGCCAACCTCCATTGTGAAGATGGCACACAAAACACACATGTACGCATGCCTACACACACATGCATGCACAATGTATATATGTATGTATGTACATTTGTACGTGTGCATGCACGTCTATTAATTAGAACATTTCTTAATTTCAGATTGCACTGACAGAATTTTTCGCCCTGTCTGAACACACAGTTGTGATCTTCTTCTGCACAGCTAGTTCTATTGACTACTCCTTCAAGTGGCCTCATGATGCGCATCAGAAGTTTACGTGAGTGAAATTGAAACAAAGAATAGTGTTCTTCTTCTTCTTCCTTTCCTCCTCCTCTTCCTTCTTATCCCTTCTCCTACTTTTGTCTTCTCCTCCTACTCCTTCCCCTTCTCCTTCTCATTCTTTTTCTGCTTCTCCTCCTCCTCCTCCTTTTCTACTTCCTTCTTTTCTACTTATCAGCGAGATGTACAGTCTTTATTGCTGTCATGTGTAAATCGTCTATCTCATCAAATACATTCTATTTCATCAAAAACATTGGTTCCCCTTGCAATAACGGTCGCTACTTGGATGGCCTCGGCCGCTTAGTCGGAGTTTAGTCCCCTGGCTGCAGTGCAATTACGGAGTGGACAAGGCACGAATCACACAACACAGTGAGTTCAACATGGCGTCTAGACCACGCGCTGCGACTCACATTACCCTAACCCTAACCCAAACCCTAACCCAAACCTTAACCCTAACCCTACCCCTAGCCCTAATTATGTCATTTGTGTCGTTCCCTCTTTTCCACTCCGTAATTGCACTGCAGCCAGGGGACTGAACTCCGACTAAGCGGCCGTCGCCGCCGTCCAACTAGCGACCGTTATTGCAAGGAAAGACATCGGTACTATGGTCTTTTTCTTTAGCACTTTTCTAGATCACCTGCCTTATTATTATCTTTTCCTGACTTCTCTCTACTTTTACAGAAAATAGATTTTCCTCAATTTTGTCTTATTAATCAGTCTGTTTTAGTATTTAATTCTAGTTTGATATCCATCTAGTATATATGTTTAAAAAAAAAACTTGTTTTCTGAAGTTCATGGGTTCATTTCATTCATTGCGTCATTCGATGTATGATCGTCTAGTGAAGCCACAACAGAAAATCCAGGTGTGTAAATTTATTTTTCCTAGGTTATTGAACCCATCCCAGAAACTCCAGGTGGGTTTTTTTCCAATTCTATCAAACCCATGCCAGAAACTCTAGGTGTGAAATTATTTTTTTCCTAGTCTAGTGAACCCATGACAGAAACTCCAGGTGTAAAATTATATTTTTCCTAGTCTAGTGAAGCCATGACACAAACTCCAGGTGTGAAATTATATTTTTCCTAGTCTAGTGAAGCCATGACACAAACTCCAGGTGTGTAATTACATTTTTCCTAGTCTAGTGAACTCATGCCAGAAACGTCAGGTGTTAAGTTATTTTTTTCCTAGTCTAGTGAAGCCATGACACAAATTCCAAGTGTGTAATTATATTTTTCCTAATCTTCTGAACCCATGCCAAAAACTCCAGGTGTGCAGTTATATTTTTCCTAATCTACTGAACCCATGCCAAAAACTCCAGGTGTACAGTTATATTTTTCCTAATCTACTGAACCCATGCCAAAAACTCCAGGTGTACAGTTATATTTGTCCTAGTCTGGCAAACCCATGCCAAAAACTCCAGGTGTACAGTTATATTTTTCCCAGTCTGGCAAACCCATGACAGAAACTCCAGGTGTGCAGTTATATTTGTCCTAGTCTGGCAAACCCATGACAGAAACTCCAGGTGTGCAGTTATATTTGTCCCAGTCTGGCAAACCCATGACATAAACTCCAGGTGTGCAGTTATATTTGTCCTATTCTGGTAAACCCATGACAGAAACTGCAGGTGAGCATTTATTTTTGTCCTAGTCTATTGAATCCATACCAGAAACTCCAGGTGTGTAATTATATTTATCCTAGAGACCTGTCAGATACTTTGTTAACAGACCTTGTGTGCTATGAAATGATCCTTTGTTTTTAACTCTCCTTTTGCCAGATATTTTGGAAAGCGTAATCCATCCACACAAATCACCAAGGAGAACTTTCGGGACGAAATGTACTATGGTGACATGTTTCCTAACTTGTTAGACCAACTGTCAATATTTCTGAGTAAAGTGAGTAATCTTGTCACAGTAATCTGAACTATCACTGCATATATGTTTGATTTTTTAGTTGATGATAGTTGAATGTTTGTTTGGCGGACTTATGGCAGACTTGCAGCGATGATTGTGAGTGAAATTACCATCAATGTCATCGCCAGCATCATCATGAGCTTGTACTTCTATCTCTAAGCATTGACAGTTTATGGTCAGTCACACCATGGCTTGCCAGGCCAAAGTCATTCTGTGTGGATGTACAATATCTTTAATATCATTGATTCATCTTCTCAGTGGATACCCTTGTTGTGGAACGCGTTTCTTTTTAAGCACTATAGTGGTGGGTGTGGGTTTGAATCCTCCCTCCTGATGCAAGTGAGAAACTGAGACAACTGTCTTTTGATTCAAAGTGTCAATGGATACTCAAAATACAAACTTGAATTGGCTCGTGAAAGAAAGTGAGCTGCCTGAATATCCCCAGAAAAGGGAAAAGATAATCTAGATACCTAGCGAACAATTACTAAATGAATAGCTAGACAGAGCAGATTACCCCACCCAACATTTCCCTTTCTGGTCATTAAATTAAGCCCCCATCTAGAATAATAATTTTGATATACAGCACAAAACTGACACCATACACATATCTAGAAATTAAATTAAACTTTAACTATGAGTGTAAATCAGTCATAGAAATGTTTATTAAAATTAAAGTTAATATCAGTCAACTATTTACTTTTAAAATACAATTCTCAAACTAAATAGATTTAATGAAATATTAAAATGATAGTCACACGAAACTGTCGTCGTGAGAGGGTTAGGGTGAAATAACACACAGCAGTTACCACCAGGGGTTTCCCCGAGGATCATCCATTTCTGAGAATGAGGTGGAACGTTGGATCTGTCTCAATCACTAAGACCAAGACCTTCCTCGGGGCACTTCAGTGATCACCTAGACCAGTCTGGCAGTGGTCTGAAAGCTTGTCCTGCCACAAGGAACAAGGAATCTGTCCTTGGCTTTTCAGCAGCTGGATGTAGAGCTATATGACTATCAGATGAATTTGGCCATACTGCTAAGGTTTAGGCTGCTTGAAAGACAGTCAACTTAATTTTTTTCCAAACTGCACTTTCGTTTCGGCTAGCGCCTGGAAGTCAATAACTTGCAATCCCGTCTAACAGCGGGGACTCGGTGGTGGCCAGGTTTTTGCAACATTGCCGAATTTGCTAGCAGCAAATTATATATGTGAATGCACAGGAAAATTGCAAATGAGACACAATGAGAATTTCCCCAATCATCAGCTGTAGACCATAATTGGGATATTCCTCAATGTCGTCGCTGACAAAAATGACGTCACCCTTGACCTAGCCAAGAGGGAAAAATAGCAGGGTAAAAAAGGGGCGGTACATCAGTCAAGGTATCTTGTCTACTTGAAGCGGCATCTTGCATCTGCCCCTTGCTCTCACATAAGAGCCAGTAAAAATATTAGTTTCATTGTCAATATAACTGTGAAGTCTACAGTAGTTGTAAGCATTTTGTTGAGTGCCATTCAACCCCACCAGGACCGCACAGTAAGAGATTAACACCCAGTGACACATAGTGCCACCATTTGGATGAGAATCACCTGGGCACAAATCCCACAAACAACGTTCAACCTTCAGGTTATATTAGGGCCCCCGACAACAGCCGGGGTGGGGCTTTAAAATAACAAAAACATTACATCCCATATTGGGGCATTCTTATTCTTTAAGCTTTAGTTTTTCTAATTTACTATACAATTACCAGTGTTGTCATTATGTAAAACTTGACACTTACAGCAAGCACTGTTGCTACATGTTGGCGTTTTTTTAATGTATCTAGAAATTGTGTGTGTATGCCTTTCTAAGCCATCAAACTGTTCTTTGTTTATAGACCATAATCTATCTTAAAATGTGTTTAAATTATTTATTTGTCTATCTTTATGTCTTGTAGATCTCCTATGCCCCTCTTTGTGTCCCTATGAAAATCTGTGTTCTTTATTATATACAAAACATCTGTCTATATGTATATCAACTGTTCTTCAGGAACTGTATAAACCTTTCATGTCAGTGTTTATAAACATCTGTGCATGTCTCTAAACATGTATAATTTAACTGTCAGTATTCATACACCTTTCACATGTTTTGTGTGTGTGTATCAACTGTTTAGAACATTCATCTGTGTGTGTATATATAATTCATTTGTCTATAATTACACACTGTTTTTCTTTGTGTAGAAATCATTCAGCTGTCTCTGCATATAAACCATTCCTTTGTCGATGTGTATAAATAATTTATCTGTCTGTAGAAACCATTCTTATGCATGTTTATATAAACCAGTCATCTATCTGTGTGTGTAAACCATTTATCAATTTGTAAAAAAACTATCCATCAGTCTGTATAAACTACCCTGTGTGTATGAATCATTTGTCTTTCTGTTTGTACAAATCCTTTCTCTGTCTATCTATAACTGCTATAAACCAATAATCTGCCTGCCTGTATAACCATTCGCCTGTCTATTTGTATATATTATTCATATGCATCTGTAAATCATTTATCTGTCTGTGCAGAAACCATTCATCTGTCTGTGTTTTTATCATTCATATGCATGTTAAACTCTTCATAAGCCTGTCTACCTAAACCTTTCATTTGTCTGCATGCAAATTGTCCAAATGTATGCTTAAACCAATCATCAGTCTGCGTAAGCCATTTATCTCTCTTTGTGTATAAACCCTTTATCTGTCTGTGCAAAGCATCCATCCATGTGTATAAACCATTCATCAGTTTGCTCAAGTCACTTATCTGTCTGATTAGAAACCATTTATCTGTCTTTGTATATACATAATTCATATGCATGTTTTGAACCCTTAATCTTTGTCTGTGTGAATTAACCATTCATGTGTCTGTGTGCAAAGCATCCATCGATCTGTATAAACCATTCATCAGTCTTCGTAAACCATCCACCCCTCTGTGGGTGTAAAACATTGATGTGTCTGGGTATTACCAGTTAATCTGTCCAGACTGAAAGTGCTTGCATGTTTTGCTTGATTTCCCGCAGAGTTGCTCACAAATAATACAACTGAATCTAAACCAACACAGGACAGAAAAATGCGACACCTAATATGTATATATTTTTCAGTCAAAATACATCAAATACTGCCTTCTTTTTTTAAATTAAAGGATCTTTTGTTCACCTGTAGCCCATTTTTCTGCAATAATTAATATAATATATGCATTCACAGTTTTGGCAATGAAGAGTTTATGCTATTATTCAGATTGTAGAACGTGTTGCTACCAATGAAGCAAATACATCAAAGTGGCCCAAGGCAACAACTGAAGACATACGCCATCATATTCACACGTTAAAAAATATTGTGGATGTGACAGCATCTAAGGCTAAAGGACATACACTTCTGCGAATTCCAAATGAATTTGACGACTTTGAATATCCACTTGGATCTTCAGAAAGGTATTTTTAGTTTTTGGTGAAAATCAAATAATAGATGAATGAATGGAGAATTGACATCACTGCTCTCAGGTATTCCCACATGTGCTCTGTCCCGTTTCTCAGTCGCTAGATGTGGTGAAGGTTATTTGGGAGCAAGGAAACAATGCAGAAGTAGGAACAAATAATGACAATGAGAAGACAGAATGGTGCAGCAGGAAGTTCGGCCAGCAGTCTACAGCAAAACTATTCAAATATGTTAACTCAGGGGCCACAAATTTGAAACTGGGGATCGTCATGGGCTAGAGTCCCAAGCCCAGCATAGAAAGATCATAAAGACAATGCAACTAGCATTAATACACAGGCCACTTGCTAGGTCTCTGCAGGCTAACCTGGCCCACGTGCAGCCAGTTAAAATAACCCTGCTCTATAGCTGGAGAATAGGCAAGATAAACATATAAACACACTGCTACTGGTACCAAACTTAATTTGAATTCTTTGCTGGCTGCTAGAGATGAAGATGGAGCGTATATGGAAATATCCTAAATGCTTAAATGGCATTTTTTGACTCACTTTATCTCTGTAGCCAAAAATAGTTCCCATACACAGATAATGATATGACTTTTCAAATGATGACATTTATGTTCAGTTTTTGACACTGTCTATCAACAGTGTTAATGACACACATCCTTTCCTCCTCTATAGTAACCCCAGCTATCTCATTTTATTGAGCGTCTGCTATTCCTAAGTTTTGTTATTTCAACTTGAAGATCCTGGGTTCATTTCCTGGATGCATCATTCAATACATGAGTACAGATTTTACAGAAATGGTGGAGCTACGAAGTTTGTGCTTTATGGGATGTAATCGGAGGTACTCGGCAGGCGGCTAGCCATTCTATGGATGCAGACCAAGCCATATGGAACAAAACCCAGTGCAATAAGGTCGATCCACTTAACACTTACAGCTTTGCTGTATTTAACAAATACTTAAGTATCACAGAAATAGAAGGATAGCTGCATGGGGTTAAAAGAGCAAACACTTTGGAATTTGTGCTGTGAAGGTAAAAATTTCTCTCTCTCTCTCTCTCTCTTTCTCTCTCTCTCTCTCTGTCTCTCTCTCTCTGTGTCTCTCTCTCTGTGTGTCTCTCTCTCTGTCTCTCTCTGTCTGTCTGTCTGTCTCTGTCTCTCTCTCTTTCTCTGTCTGTCTCTCTCTGTCTCTCTTTCTCTGTCTGTCTGTCTGTCTGTCTGTCTGTCTGTCTGTCTGTCTGTCTGTCTGTCTGTCTGTCTGTCTGTCTGTCTGTCTGTCTGTCTGTCTGTGTCTGTCTGTCTGTCTGTCTGTCTGTCTGTCTGTCTGTCTGTCTGTCTGTCTGTCTGTCTGTCTGTCTGTCTGTCTGTCTGTCTGTCTGTCTGTCTGTCTGTCTGTCTGTCTGTCTGTCTGTCTGTCTGTCTGTCTGTCTGTCTGTCTGTCTGTCTGTCTGTCTGTCTGTCTGTGCTACAGTAAACTACATTACAAAAAAATCTGATGTAAACTGCACAACAGGTCTTTAAAATGCAGTTTCTAAGCAAATTATAGAAAGCAGTATTGTACTCATGATGCTTAGATAATATATCACCAGAATTAATTTTCCAAGTTTTATGTGATAAAAGTTGAATACCTTCTTACATAGACATAGATGGCTGACTATCAAAAATGGGTGACACTGTGTGTAAATATACTAACAGGACGCACAGAGCACAATTGGGAATATCTGACTCAGTGGCACGGCTTGATCAGTTCACATGTAGCGATAATACAGGAGAGGGTATCATGCGGTATTTTCCTCTTCATTGCTTTGCCAGTGAGAATATGCGTGCTCAGCTAGTATTGTAGCACTAATAACTGGTAGCTTTCTTACGCACGCTACAGTGTCTACTTAAGTGGTGTAAGCATGCAGTAAGCAATGTTTTGGTTATATTTGAGATGTAAACTGAGTGGCATTTTGTATTTTAGGGTAGACAGTAATTATAAAATAAAAGCAATGTTTCCCTGTTGTGAATTTGAACAAAGAAGACACAAATAATAGATTGCACAATTTATTGCCTGGCATATTTTGCTGTATCTCGTCAGGTGCATAATACAGTAACAATTGATTAAAATGAAGAAAATAAATTAAACCTTCAAACTGAAACACAAAATTGACTACATTCGCACATTTTCTGTTTCACCAAGGTAATTGCAAAATGACGAGCATCTTCTTCTGTCGGCATAAATCTGGATTAAAATGGCTGATCGCTGACACTTCTGCTTATCGGAGTAAAAATAATAAAAAAGTAAAATAAATTTTTGTGGGCAGTAGGAAATGTAAGTGGCGATCACATCCATTACTTGCATGCCTGACCACTTATCTGACTATGTTAACTGTTCAAATATATTTCCACCAACAGGGTTGACAGACGATTGCTTCATGAAATTGAATCATTGATAGTAATGTGGAGCAATGAGATACAGGAAGTGCTGAAATATCGATGTGCCGACCCCATTCTAGAGGGCAAGAACCCCAGTCCAGCTACTGAGATTAAATACTGGCAAATGAGGGCCAAAGACTTTGATCAACTGTACCAACAGGTAACATCAGCGTTAGCAACAGTGGGGCTGTTTCCACAATGGAGGCTGGCCTCAGTGTCAGTTAAAACTAGTCATCATCATGTAGCAGGTCCTTTGCAGAACGTCGCTCTCATCACAGACTGCCTGAAAGAAACTCGGCCTTTCGCCAGTTCTCCCACCTCATGCACTTTCACACTCAAGGAGTCACTTATATCCTGTGCCCATCTTCGTGTCGGTCGGCCCCTGACCCTCCTTCCTTGTACCATGCCTTCTGTTATAATTTTTTCCAGTCCGTCGTGGCGCTTGATATGACCAAAATATTTCAGCTTTCGAGAGAGGTTGCTGTTTATTAGCCAATCTTCCTTGATATTCAGATCTTTTAAGATGTCAATATTTCTCATCTTCTTTGTCCAAGATATTCTGAGAATCTTTCTATAGCATTTTAGCTCAAAAGACCCTATTCTCTTTCTTAAGGACTGAGAGATAGTCCACGACTCACATACGTATGTAGCCACAGGCTTTTGTCAAAAATTACCTTGACTCCCAGGTCAACTGAGCCTTGAGAAGGTACCATGTGCAGTCCTGGGAAGTTAGGCGGTCGCGTGATGCTGACCACATCACCCACCAAGTGCGGATTGGTCTATAAAAACATAGATCTAGCCCTATATTCCTAATATGCCTAAAGGCATGGAAAAGGGACCTTTTTACTTTACAAACATTGAGGATTAAATTATTAAAAAAAAAAAAAAAGTTGCCAATGTTATTTCTTGTATTTGCCACTTTTGTGGTGTAGGCAGTGGGGTCTTTGGGCATTAGGATTTAGGTTCGTATTGCCAGAGCAGTCATTGCAGACTGTGTTGGTTATATTTTTATTTTTGCTTCTGACACAAACAAATCTTCAACCTTACTTAGGATTCGAACCTGGGTCTCCGGCATGAGAGCCCAGCATTCTTAACCGTTCAACAGGCCACTTCGCTTACATTGCGAAATCATTTCAATAGAATCTAAACTGCAGACCATATATCTGCATTTAAGAGTTACTAATAATACTCTTTCAGAATTTGTAGAGAATTTTCTAAGAAGAAAAGATAAGAAATGGAACTGGTTTCTCCACTTTGTGTGTCAATGTTTAGAATATGTCACAAGTGAAAGTTTTACACAAGCCTCCCCAGTAGCAGAAGCTGCTTTGGACTATGTTTATCTTTATTGATAGTCTCTGTATTTGCTATATTGATGTGGTCGCCATTGTGCAAGGGATATCTGTCAAACTAATTATGAGACAATAAATAAGTGTTTAGTTTGAAATGTGATAAGGCATACATGATTATATCCTTATTTTGGAACAGAAATTTGATCATCACAGTCTGGTGAGAGTGATGTAGCGAGGAGTGACAGGGAAGGATCTTGCTGAAACTTGAGGTTTAGAGGAAAGGTAAACTGGACATATAATCAGACTGCTAATGGCACCATTGGTACTGGAACTCAATGTTGGGTGCTGAAAATGGGGACGGAGCACTTATGGGAATGCTCTGAGTGCTGTGATGTCAGATCTTGAACTAACTCAGATCAACTCTGTTCTTCTTCTTCTTGTTCTTCTTGTTCTTTTTCTTGTTCTTTTTGTTCTTTTTCTTGTTCTTCTTTTTCTTCTTCTTGTTATTGTTGTTGTTGTTGTTGTTCTTCTTCTTCTTCTTCTTCTTTTTCTTCCTCTTCTTCTTCTTCTTCTTCTTCTTCTGCCTTTTACCCCTCAGTTGAAACACATGCTTCCAAAAAACTTGCTGCAAGTCATCCTGTTGAAAGACTGTTGGAGTTAGCACCTCTGATTTCTGCCTTATGCTTTAGAATGTGTGCGAGCTGTTGCATTTTGCCAGTTCCACTGTCTGCCTGACTTTTCGCATGGGAAAATGATAAGCATTCAGTGTATTTTTTGCTGGCCTGGGAATTAAGCAGTCATGGGCTGAACTATTTTCCATGAAGCGGGAAATATGATTGATAATCTAATGAGTATTGGTGTTATCTTTGCTTGTTTACTCAATGTGCACCCACAGCTGAATAATCCAAGGGTGAAAATGATGGCTTACTACTTGAAGAATGGAAGGAGTGTGTATTATCAAGCCTTCAAAGATCTGTACAGCAGTGTTGTTGGTGGTAAGGAGTTGTAGACTGGAAATACTTTGTTATTGACAGTTTGTTTATACTGTATCTGTAAATACTTCTCAAACAACTGTCTGCAGTGAATGACTCATAACTTTTCATTTATACATGGCTGTCTGCAGTCTGTGTCACTGCATTGAAAAATTTTTTTTTTAAATTTATGTTTAATGTCTCAGTTTTTTAGGGTTATTTATTAAAAAATTGCTTAGTTTTCAACACAAGAGAATACGCATACAGTAAACTATAGAACAACATTCTTAATTGCCAGTCTTTTGACTGTTAGTTTAGCTGGTTTTCCTAAAATTATTTTTAAGTAGGCAAAACAAAACATTTTTAAAGGATATTTATAAATTGCTTTTGTATTTATTTGTGTAGACAAAAAGACATGGTCATGAACCTGTATTTGCACTTGTTAAAAAGATTGTTACTGTTGAGCGAAGTTATGTTGTATTTAATTTAGAATTAGTAATTTATGTGCTTCATTATATTAATTTGTTACATGGTATACACCTGAGAAGATACAAATAAATATGACAGGCAATAAATTATGCAATGTATTGTTTATATCTCCTTTTTTCATATTTAGAATGGAAAAACATTGCTTTGACAATCATTTATTTTCCACCCTCTAGTCAAAATTCTGAAGCTGGGCCATCTGCTTTTCCTGTGTCCATAACAGATATGAAAAACTGTCCATGTGATCTCTACCTGTGAGCCCAATTCGTGAAGTTTCTTGCTTGTCAGATTTACCTCCACTTTATGGGATTAATCAAGAGGGAAAAATGTTCTCTGCTAAGTG
The DNA here is from genome assembly GCA_905116865.2 of Candidula unifasciata. Lineage (NCBI taxonomy): Eukaryota > Metazoa > Mollusca > Gastropoda > Stylommatophora > Geomitridae > Candidula > Candidula unifasciata. The sequence continues at coordinate 630,987 of CAJHNH020001213.1, read as the reverse complement.
AGAATTGGACACCTTTGTCACTACTCCACCAGTTTGCCCAGGTGCTCTGACATACTAGTAGAGGTTGTTAGCCCAGGGCTAGTGAATTTGTCTTATCTGAGAACTCTGAACAATTTTTTCCACCCCCACCCCCCAGTGCTGTTACTATCAGTTCTACCCCCACAAGAATATCTCAGTGCTGTGACCATCAGTTCTACCCCCACAAGAATATCTCAGTGCTGTTACCATCAGTTTTATCCTCAGAAAAATATCTCAGTGCTGTTATCATCAGTTCTACCCCCACAATAATATCTCAGTGTTGTTACCATCAGTTCCACCCCAAGAAGAATATCTCAGCGCTGTTACCATCAGTTCTACCCCCACAAGAATATCTCAGCGCTGTTACCATAAATTCTACCCCCAAAAGAATATCTCAGTGCTGTTACCATCAGTTCTACCCCAACAGGAATATCTCAGTGCTGTTACTATCAGTTCTACCCTCACAAGAATATCTCAGTGCTGTTACCATCAGTTCTATCCTCACAAGAATATCTCAGTGCTGTTACCATCAGTTCTATCCCCCACAGGAATATCTTAGTGCTGTTACCATCAGTTCTACCCCCCACAAGAATATCTCAGTGATGTTACCATCAGTTCTACCCTCACAAGAATATCTCGGTGCTGTTACCATCAGTTCTATCCTCACAAGAATATCTCAGTGCTCTTACCATCAGTTCTATCATCACAAGAATATCTCAGTGCTGTTACCATCAGTTCTATCCCCCACAAGAATATCTCAGTGCTGTTACCATCACTTCTACCCCTACAAGAATATCTCAGTGATGTTACCATCAGTTCTACCCTCACAAGAATATCTCGGTGCTGTTACCATCCGTTCTATCCTCACAAGAATATCTCAGTGCTCTTACCATCAGTTCTATCATCACAAAAATATCTCAGTGCTGTTACCATCAGTTCTACCCCCACAAGAATATCTCAGTGCTGTTACCATCACTTCTACCCCTACAAGAATATCTCAGTGCAGTTACCATCAGTTCTACCCCCACAGGAATATCTCAGTGCTGTTACCATCAGTTCTACCCCCACAAGAATATCTCAGTGCTGTTACCATTAGTTCTCTACCCCCACAAGAATATCTCATTGCTGTTACCATCAGTTATGCCCCCACAAGAATATCTCAGTGCTGTTACCATCAGTTATGCCCCCACAAGAATATCTCATTGCTGTTACCATCACTACTACTATCACCAGGATATCTCAGTGCTGTTACCATCACTACTACTATCACCAGGATATCTCAGTGCTGTTACCATCACTACTACTATCACCAGGATATCTCAGTGCCATCAGGACACATTTTGAGGAAATCTGAGAACAATATAACTAGAAGGGAGCTAGAGAGTGAAGTTAAAAAGATGGGGAAGGCATGAGGATAACTGCGTGCAATATCGGAGGATTGAATGACTTGGCCTGAGTTGGTTGAGGGCCACTGGGGCCTATGCTCCATTAGGTGATAGAAGGCAGAAGTTTACCATCAGTTTTACCCCTAAAAGAATATCTTGGGGCCATTATAATTAGTACTGCTTTAACCATTACTAAATACCATTATAACTAGTGCTACTGCCACAAGTATATCTCAGTGCGGTTACCATCACTACTACTATCACTATGATATCTCAATGTCATTACCATCAGTACTACCATAATGATCATTTAGTACCATTATAGTTGGTATTACTATCAGAAGAATAAAAAGCTTTGTGCCAAACCATCAGTTTTGTCACAAGGATCCTGTAATTTGTTCTGGGCTCCATATTTAAAAAGAGAAAGGAGGGCAGAATAAATCCACTGCCTCCTTAACAAGCATGTTGTACAAGGCGACTAATTAGGGGGGATTCCTTTGAAGTCAGAGTGCATCTTTATGAACTACTTATTTGCCTAGAAAAACCACAACAGCCAAAAAATGCTTGGGTTGGTTCTTTAGTGTCCTACAGAGGACATGCAACTAACTTTTGTTTGTGGTATCATTTACAACAAAAAACACCTCAATTTTAGAATGCACTCCTTTTTTGATGATTCTGTTATTTACGAATGATAATAAGTATGACTGTAAGGGGTCTGTGGTATAATGATAAATAAGAGAGGTCCAACGTTTTTTTTTAGCTATTTGAGAATCACCTCCCTAAATTATAATCAATTGTTTAAATCTTCTTATTTGACTTTTTTCTTCTTGATGGTGTTATAGCTCTAGTGGAAGCCAATGACAACGTTACATACTTGATGTCTATTCAATATGCTCTGGACACCATTGAAACTGTTGATTTTGAGACCTGCGAGCCCCTGCTGAAGCCACTGATGTACACAGTTGGTCTGGTGTGGGTGCACTCTAAATACTATAACACCCCAGAGAGAATCACTGTGCTGCTACAGATGTTGTGCAACTACGTTATAGATATGGTAACAGCCCTGCATTGAACACAATGTTTTTTTGTGTTTTTGTTTTTTCAAAGTTAAATTTTAAGTTCTTCTGACTTACTTCTACTTATGGAGCATAGGCACTCAACCAGTTTACACTAGCTCCTTTGAAGAATAGCTAAATGATTTGTCTGGATCTGCTGTTATACTTTTCTACATGATGAGGAAACCTTTCTCATGCCAGCTCTGATTAATCACATTCTTTGCCTCCATTATAAAACCCACCATCACATGGGCATAGTTTATTCATTATTTTGCATATATTCACTTTATATTTTGCAAATAGTAATATAAAAAAAATGGCCTTTATAAATCACTGTCTGATAATGATAATAGTCTTTTTATGTAAATCAAATTTGAATACGCTAATTTTTTTTAACATGAAGGGCATTAACCCTTTTACCTCAGGAGTACTTTAAAAAAAAAAGGGTCATGATCCTATAAAAATTGCAGAAAAAACCTCTGAAGACAAAAATGTTTACACAGGTCACTAATCAATTTGTTACAATCCCCATGTGGGTTCTATGACCCCACTGTGGTGAAAACAAACAAAGGCCACTGCCCCCAGCAAGAATGTCATAAGAGTTGACTTATTAGCGCTGTTTCCTTGGAAGTTAAAGACAGCCTGCATAATCTAAAGCTAGATCTGTCAAATGACTGCAAGCAAAACACAGGTTCTGGAACAAGACTTGAGTCCAGTAGAGGATGGGCAACTAGAACTTTCTGCAGCCGGTGAACATGAAGAGGAAGAATAATTGATTTAAAATGTATTTATATATGGTTTTAATTTTAAAAAAATAATTAATTATATATATATATATATATATATATATATATATATATATATATATATATATATATATATATATATATATATATATATATATATATATATATATATATATATATATATATATATATGTATGTATATTTGTTTTTTCAAATTAAAACCATAAATATATATATATATATATTTAAAAAAAAAAAAGATTTATGAAAGGGGTAATCAATAAACACTAACAAAGGGAATCATTAAATGAAACACGCTCCCCAGTCTTAAAAAAGTATACATGTAGGGGGTGACCCCGTGGTCTCAGTGAGGTTTATGAAAAAGTTTGACGTCAGCCTGGCTTTACAAAAGCCATTTCACTCCAAAAGAACCCCCTTATTTGATATTTCTAGTTAATGTATTCATTATCCCGACCTTTTAAATGTTTGAGTAGGTGCAAACGTGGTCAGTAGAGCATTGTGTCTCGTAAACAGGTCACTATAGACAAATCTTTCCATCACATATAGTGCAGCTCATTAAAATGCTCTATCAAGACCAACAAGCAGCAGTCAGAATAGACGGAGAGACATCAGACTGGTTTGGCATCAAGCAAGGAGTCCGTCAGGGATGTGTGCTGTCACCGTATTTGTTCAACCTGTACGCCGAAAATATAATGAGAAATGTAAGAGATGATATAAACAAGGAACAATATGATGCCCTAAACATCGGTGGTCATGAAATACCAGAAATTCGTTATGCTGATGATACAGTATTACTATCAACATCACAAAATGGTTTAGAAAACTTATTAACCTCACTCCAAAGAAATAGTGAAAATCATAACTTATTTCTTAACACAGCAAAAACAAAGATAATGCATACAAACAAAACTGCCATGGAGAAGGAAATATATGTTAATGAAGAAAGATTGGAAGTGGTGGAAAATTTCGAATATCTTGGGTCACTGGTTACCAACAATGGTGACACAATGAAAGAAATTAAACGGCGACTATCAATTGCTCTTCAAAGACTAAAACAACTGAATAAATTATGGAATTGTACAGATAGAATTACAAAGGTCAGATTTTTAAGAGCATGCATCTTTCCCATTGCAACATACGCCTGTGAGACCTGGACACTTACTAAACAAGCGGAACAGCGCATAAATGCATTTGAATATAAATGTTACAGACAGGTTCTAAGAATATCTTGGGTAAAGAAAAGAACAAATGCATCCATACTTCAAGAGCTGAATATTGAAGAGGGTTGGCTAGTAAAGACAATAAAACAAAGAAAATTGAAATATTTTGGTCACTTGAAACGTCATGGAGGTCTAGAGAGAACAATAATGGAGGGGTATATGCCTGGGAAGAGAGGAAGAGGAAGGCCAAGGAGAAGATGGGTGCAGGATGTGGCAGATGATCTCCAGATGGGTGTATCAGACGCAGGACATCTTGCTCATGATAGGAAGGTTTTCCGGAGGGTTGTTATGGCAGCGAGGTTCCGCGAGGGACATGCTACTGAATGAATGAATGAATAGACAAATAGGAATGTGGAAAGTTACATTTACAGGAAATGAAACTCAACCAGAAGTGCAAGTTTTTCAGCTTCTTGGGGTGAAAGGGTTAAGGGGAGTTCAGAATGGGCTTTGTCCGGTAAGAAATTTGCATGTGCTACAGGATGGCCAGACTATCATTGGGCTGCTGTAGAAAAAACAAGAAGTAATATTATAGATATTGGAACAAGAAATGTAAGAAAATTATGGAAGTAGGTAAACTATAACATATCAAAAGTGAACTGAAAAGAAAGAATGTAAATATCTAAAGAGTATGAAAACAAAGACAGAATGAAGAAGGGAAAATGTACTCGGAAAAATGGGGAATAATTTACTCTGTGGAGAATAAACATAAAAAGGAGTTGAAATATAATCTTAGGCAGAGATAGAACAAAACAAAAATTGTATAGCATGTGTACTGCTAGTCATCTGTATGTTTCTGAAAATCAGCCTGTTCTACACAAATAGTGGCACTTGAGAAGATATAAACTGTCCAAGGATGCTTACTAAAATATACATACACATACATACGTATACTATTGGACTATAAAATATAGGTTTAGCCTGATTATGCCAAATACGTCTGAAGGTGTGGAAAGGGTCCTTTACTATTGTTACTCTAACACACACATAAGTTCAGAAAAGTATTCATGCATATTTTATACACTACAAGAAGCTACGAAGGCAGGCCAGGCCCTTAGTCTTCATTAACAGCTGGTTAAGAAGGACACCAAAAGCAAATAGGAGTGGCTAAAAAAATATCTTCAATAAGTGTCACATACTGCTCGTGTCACATGCCTGATTAAGGATTTCTCCTTATGAGCCAACAGCGCTCTGAAATAGTATAAATGTTGGGATGTCGGCTTGTATTGGTCTAGATGGTATCCTGCGGCCAATATACACCCAACCTATTTCAAGAGTAGGGCAACTCAAGTTATGGCACTACAGAATATATATATATATATTCCTAGGCGCAACTTGGCCGGACATCCCCACTACTACAAAAAAAATAGATCCCAGACTATGATAGTGTACTATCACAGTCATGTTAACACAGATTAAGATTACTAATTATAAATACATGTACTCCAGATAGCTAAGAACAGTGAATTATGGACACTCAAGTCAGTAATGTAAAATTCCCAAGACATATAATAAATTCAACATATACATCATATAAGAATCAAGCAAAGAAATTCAAGAACAACCAGAATGATGAGAGACCAAAACCACAGTATGCCTGACTGATCCTCAGAGAGATTTCCAGAGTCCACCTAATTTCATCCCGTGAATAAGTGTGGACAATTAATGTATGAGCCTGGCATTTAACCATTGACTGATGCCACTTATCTGTTTATATTTCGGAGTCACTGCTTCCAACTGGTTCCGGATTACTTGGACAGGCTGACCTTCCGGGAATGTTCTATCAGATTCTAGAAATGGTAAAAACAGTCAAACTCAGGTGTCAATAACCGGAGCCCAAACAAGCTCCTGGAGAGGGTATTCTGGCACAAAGACTGTCACTGGTAGCTCTGAACACTGCTGGACAAAAGGATGGTGAAGGTGCATCACCCCTGATAATGTCTGTTGACAAATTGTAGGCTCACTATCTGTTGGATGACAACTGGTGGCCTGTAAGCTGATGCCTACAAACTGGCTTACACCTTGCTGGCTTCCATGCTGGTGGTTATGTGGACTGCTGATTGACTACCTGGCCTTCAAGGAGATATCATCCTGTGACAAGAAGGAACTCAGAATTAGCAATCATCTCACAGTTCACATGCCTAGCTCATTTTATCATCATCCACATTTAGCAATCACTCAGAGGTCAGCTCTCAGGATAATAAGACAGTAGTAGCCTCCATGTATCTCTGTCAGTCAGTCAGAATAAGAGACATGAGAGAAGGTCCACAGTGGAGACAGACAGATTTCATCAGACAGAGAACATCATTTCTCCACACCATCTGCCCTGCAGTCACACAAACCACCACTCTCCCACATATGTATATATTATTTTCCATAGACTGACCCTAGCCTACCCTGTGTTGTTTTAGAGTTTCCTATAAATAACCCCTGACGTCACTATGTGTGTCTCTCGCAGCGCGGTAAAGCAGTGCGCTGACCCAATTAAATCTGCCGGTTTCGAGGTCGCCATCCAAATTCCCAACTAGCTAGTTAGGGAGCGATTAGACTGCTAGATTAATTCATTTATACTAATACTGGGTTAGGTAGAGCACATGCTCTCAGCTTGAAAAGGGGAAGGGTTGATTCAGGTCGCCAGGAGTCTTTTGACACCAAGAACAGTCTCGCTCTGTAATGTCTCAGAGCTGAATCATTCCTCTCCTTAGCAGCAGGTTTTTTATATAGATATATATATATATATATATATATCATGGTGCTCGTAAACTATAATCGACTTACCCAAGCAATATGAAATGTCCTAGACACAAAAGGCCGCCTCCTCAAAGTACAGATACTAGAGGCACAGTTAGGAACATCAGTTCTCCTTGGCAGTCCGGCAGAAAATGAGAGGGAATTTGTGGCATCGCTTTATCAAAAGAAGTGCGTCGATTAGTACGCCGAGGTCGTAAATAGTCCCCTCGGATTAGAAATAATAAATCCCGGAATCAGCCTACAACTGTAAGTTTGAAAATGTAGACATTTCAAGAGATCCAGAACATACAGAACAATCCATTCCGTCAGATAAAGGCATAAATAGACATGATGGACTATATACCCGCCGGACGGGTCTATATTTGAATGTGACCTGCCCGCTAGGGGCGCCAGCGTCACAAATAGTCTAAAAGTGTAGGGGTGGCTGTGGTCATTCCACGACAATAAGTAGCAACAACTATTGATAGCTAGAGATATGAACAACTGATTAAACATGAGAATTGTCAAACGCTGTGTGCACTCAACTCGGCTGTATGGTTCATAAATTTGACTGAACAAGTAATTAAAAAATCTTATTAAGTTTTAGAGATGTTGAAACACAGAAGATTAGGTTGTGTTTCATAGAGACAAAATCAGTGTACTACAGATGTTCTGAAGAGACTGGTAATGAGAAGAGAGTTGATCATATAAAAAAAAAGGAGACAAGTGAAATATTTCAGCCACATTAAAAGAGTAACATAACAGTGTTAAAACTAGGAAGTCAAAGGCAAGAGGTAGAAAACAATACAAATGGGAAGACAATGTCAAGAGTTGAACCAACAACCAAGGTAAGAGCCAGAGCATGCGTGAGGTCCATTGCAACTAAATATCATTGTAGAGTCAACACCTAATGGATGGTCTGTCTCTGCTTCTCCCCTCTACATCTGTGAGTGCCAATGCATGTCAGTTTATTTATCATGCTCCCAGTGTGGATGTGGGTTCCCAGCCCCATTGTGGGGAACACAAGAATAGATCAACTGCCTCCAACAAATGTGAAGTAAAAGTCAAACTAATTCCTATGAAGTGCCAGAAAGGCGAGGAACCAACAGTCTGTAAACTAAAGTGCCAGATCTGTGAAATAGATGTACTCACAAAAGTCAATTTCTGAAAAAAGTTTAAAATCCAGAAGTGTCTGAACAACCAAAACCTTTTACCGTAGTTTACAGCTGCTTAAAACAAAGAAGAAGAAGTTTATCATGCTGTGAAAAATGAAGGAGAGGCAGAAATCCTGAACCAAGTATGGAAATATAACTTCAATCAGTCAGTCCTCATTGTACGCAAAGGCACATAAGGCAGAGACAAACTGTTGCCACTCAGTTTAATCTGGAGCCATCCTCTCTGTCTCCAGTTTTGTCCTTCAAATATAAGCTTACCTTCCTTTAATTGTTAATGTATAGGATTACTCACTAACAGTGGTGTTTTATAATTGTTTGATGTTCCTTCTTGAACAGGTAGATGGATTTTTGAGCCCAGAGGAGATGTTTAAAGGGGATATAGCTGAAACCCTTCCCTTGCTGAAAATAGCAGAGAAAGTAATGTCCTCATTTTCACAGTCCTTTATGGAAGTTCGACACAAGTTACCACACATGTACCCTCATGGAGTCACTCCCCGTGAGTGGGACTTCTCACCAGACATTATTTTCTCACGTTTTACCAAAGTGCATGAACGACTGAAGGTTGCTTATGTAAGTGAATGATTGCATAAGCTTATTTTGCATATTCATTTTACTATATAGTTAGTTGTGCATTCTTAACAGGACATTGCAGAATCAACCCAGCGCTTTCTGTCTGTGATTTCTTTAGGCAATTTTATGTTCAGAAGTTTGCCATTACTACTGAACAGTCAGCTCTTGATACCACGATCCAAATTAACTCACGATGGATTGCTACCAAATCACTTGAAGCTGGAATTGAACCGGCACCTCAGAATTACGAAGCACTTTTGCAGTGCCTAAGCCACGAACACTTCACTGTATAAAAAGACAGTTTTATTTGTCTTTTTAAAAGGGGTCTCTGAAGAAGTGAGTGAGTGAATGAGTGAGTAAGTGAATGAGTGAGTGAATGAGTGAGTCTTGTGTTCTGAAGGTTGGAGTTTCAGATTCAGAGCCTATTCTTCAGTTTCCTAGTACATGTGTTTTGGTGATGCATAGGGATTTTTGCTGAAGCTAAAAGGTTAGTACTTTGTACAGTGCTCTCTTTGGTCACCAGCTGCATGGATAAAACAGTAAAGTCGATCTTGCCTTTGGACACTTTTTCTTTGACAGTTTTTGTGAGTGCTAACAATTAGATTAGACCACATTCATGTCATATTCAGTAGTGTTTTTATTTGTGTTCTGCCTGTGTGGTTTCTGGGGACCCTGTGGTGGGGGAGGTGGGGGAGAAAAAAAGACCCCTTGCCCCTAATGAGTATGCTGTAAAAAGGCAACTAATTTAAGTTGTACTGAAATTGTATGTGTTTGGCCATAAGCTTCAGCTTTGGCAGCCTAACTGTAAACCACAACACAACATGCCAGCTCTCCCTTTAAAGTCAAAGACACAAACTATCATATATTTCTCATGTTGTTGGTTTCACAAATATGTTTGAATATCATCTGCCTGCACCACCCAAGAGCTAACCTTCATAAACCTCTCTAGCTCAGTCTGACCCAGACCCTCATATAGAGTGTTCACTGCGCTTCAACTCTGAGGTGTGCTTTTGGTAATACTCTGTGACCTTCACTTTTAGCAAGGCCAGTAAATGCTGCATGTGCTATTTTGATGTATGCTCTGTACAACTCAGTGACCCATGGCCTTCTTTTTGTATGTATTTCAGCTTCTCCAATTAGCTATGAGATATTATGAGCAGTCCTAGATCATACTCAGACACAAATGGTATGTTGTTGATGATGTGGCATGAATAACATTCAGTGTTCTATACCCGACACCCTCATTTTCATAGCAAAATGATGAAGTGAATAAATACTTAAAGGCAGGCACACCAACCCAGAAAAACCACTGACTTTGTTTCCCAATAATACATTTGAAATAATGTGAAATGTATAAACATACTTTCAAATATAATTTCTATATATGGTTAAAGGAGGCTGCTTTGCCTGCTCAACAAAACTATTGGGAAAGTTGGACGGGAAAGGAAAGGAGGCGGGGGCTAGGCTCAAGTGGCCTGAACCACCAGGTTCCTGCCCCCCTGCTCAAGGAGACTAAGAGCAACATAAAACTGTTTAAAATCAACTGAAAACTGTTTGGTTGTCTCGGCTTCATCTCAGAATGAGATATGCTGCTCTGCTTCTGAAATACTGAAGCATAAAGTTCAGGCATTATATGGAAAAGAACATTCAAGAAATAGTTATGTTTCAGAGGTATACCATACCGTGAAATTAAAGTTCAAACATTCATTGAGCGGAAGAACAACAGTCAATGAATCAAGAACTGACATTGGTCCACTCTGGGCATTCCCACACATGCTCCGTCTCTATCCTCTGTAGGCGATGAAGAGTCAACATACTAATGGTACCAGTTGCAACCTGATGAAAAGTTTGCCAATATTTCTCCCTTTGTGTTGAATATCTCCCAGAACCTCAGCTCACACCCCTCTGAATTAGTCTGAACAACAAGAGACAGTAGAATAACATGACCATATGACTTTAACTGGATTGACTAACTTGATGATTATGATTTTGATTTACAATTCTTCATCCCTGCTGTTTTTGCTGTCCTCTCCATCTTTAATTAAGTGCACATGTGTTGATGTGAAATGTTAGCAAACTTTGGAATCTTTATTTACTCATAGTATCTTATGGACACAAATATAAACTTCATGAAACTGGAGAAAGTTGAATTTGGAGGCCTCAAAGGTAATGCTTTGGGTGAGGAAGTGATGACCATCTTTCAAGAATTTGATGAAGCTTTCAAGTTGTTTACTGAGAGCAAGTACAATCCACTCAACGCTTCTGATCCAGTAAGAATTTTTGGCTCATCTACAGTTAAATCACTCTGACATATACTTTACATAATTGTGTCAGTTTTGCAAAAAAGGGGGGGGGGGGGGTAAAATTAGGTTCCGTTTGTTTACATAATATTTGAATTCCTTAATGTAGTCATTTCAGAGTCACTTAATATTCTATGTGCTGTGTTTTATTTCTTATTATTGTCCTGCTGATGAAAACTAATTGCAGCAATGCCCTCTGCTTGTCTGTTGTATTTGTTTCTGTAATGCTGGCAACTACTTTATGTTTTTCTAATCTTTTTTTTTTTAAAACTTTCGTAGCATTACTGCAATCATCTCATTTTAATATCACCGCCATGTAAACCTGTTATCTTCACTATTTTCATGTGGCAGTAATTAGCACTACCAATGAATCTATACTCCCAGATAGGACTCACTCACTCTGGACTACAGGTTGCTTTGTAACCATTTTGTGATGCTCTAATATACCTTTGTTATATGGCTGTATGGTTAAACAGTGTTTCCTGTGATTTCTACCTGTATGATTCTCATCCTTTTGATGTTGATCCTACAGACTGCAATCCTGGAAGGGAGAAATTGGAAGAAAAAAACAGCTATGGTTTGCTTATGTAAAGGATCAGCTTAACCTTCTAGTGAGAATGCAGTTTAGAACAACCTGCATATGAGACTTGTTACAGAAGAACATCTGGGAGAAGAGCAAGAGGAAGACCAGAAAAGAGACGGATAAATGGTGTAACAGAAACCTGCAAAAAGATAAACAAATCCATTACTCAAGCTACCAAGACAAATACAGAAAACCACGACACTGGGCTACAACCTGGTTTTAGTGAGACAACACAAGAAGAAGAAGAAGAAAAAGAAGAAAAAGTAGAAGAAGAAAGGAACAGCTTACATGCCTACAGATAACCTCAGATGTGTTCCAGTCGTCTCTCATAGACTACACTGAGAGAATCTTTAAACAGTATATAAACTCTGTAACACTGATGAAGATCCAAATATATGTACACTTGAACTACATATGTTTCAAATCATTTTCGGAGGGTGGTTTTCTAATTCTAAAATGTTATGTGGATGGTTGCCTTTTTGTCTTACTCGATTTAATTTATTGAGTAGTGAAATTTAGTCAGCTTACTTGCACCAGGACAAATGGTTAAATAGATTTCACTTGCGATGTCTAGAATACTTGGCTTTAGGTGGCAAGTCAAGATTATAGACACTGAGGTATTGGGTAGAGCAGATGTCACATCAGTTTTCTTGATGCTCAGTCTTTAAAGGCTCAGATAGCTAGGACACACTCAGTGGATGGAGGGTGGTAGAGTCCCTAAGATCATCCTCTGTGATGAATTAAAAGATAGGTAGAAAATGTTGGGATTGACCTCTACTGTTATTTAAAGATAAGTGCAAATGGAACATGAATGATACGGTTATTGAGGTCGATTCATAGGAACAGGAACCCATAGGTTGCATCGCATAGAAGGGGAAAATTAGGAATGAAATAGGGACAAAGGAGAAAATGACTGCAGATAGATTATGAGCTGAACTTCTCATAAGAAATATATTTTTTTTAAAATGTGATTTCAACAATGGTCCTAAATCTCATATACTTATTGTGTCTTTCTGGTCACTCTTGCCATCACCATGGAATGGGATTTCTATGCCGCCCTATATTCTTCTTCTTCTTTCTGTTCACCAGCTGTAAACTCTGGTGGAAAGTTTTGGTTATTCATCCACTTTCGTCTTGTTCCAGAACCTGAGGTTTGTGTGCACATTCATTTTACAGATCTGGCTTATGTGTATGCAGACTGTTGTTTCCTGGCTTTTCAGTACTAACCTGCCATGCATATTTAAGTTACAATCAATTGTGGCTGCAGTATCAAGCCAACTGTGAATAAGTCTTAGGAAAAATATGAAAATAATTACAGTGACCAAAATAAAAATGAAGCACCTCTAGAAAAGCATAATGTAATATAGAGAAACTGGACTGCTGCTCTGTTGATGTAGGAATATCTCCACAATTGTTACCTAGAATGTTAGAAGTATTTATGTATTAGAAAAGAGGGTACAAGCAGTTTGGGAGATTAAATTTTATAATATAGAATTTTGGCAAGTAGTATAGCATAAGAACATTAACCATTAGGGTGAATCAATAATCCTGAGCTACAATAACATTTACCATAAATCACCAGATACTCGTTTCTGCAGGGTTTCATGGAGAACTTTGAAACATTTAATATGATCATGGCAGACTTTGACAGACGATTGGCAACAACTGTACTGAAAGGATATTTTGACTGCTCTGGTCTGGAAGCAATTTATAAGGTAAAGATTTGTGAAAGTTTCTCTGTTACTTCTGAATGACAAATCTACCAGTGTATTAATTACTATACCTTGTATTTCAGTTACTTTAAACTCTTGGTAATATTTACATTTGTAGATTTTAGTAAATGCTCAAGAAAATTGAAATGAGTTTTGCTATTAGAGACAACAGTAGCTGAAATTGCAAAGAAGGTATTCTTCTGTGTTGTCCTTAAAAGGGTAGCTGGCATATTGTGCTGGGGTTTACAGCTGAACTGTGATATCTGTGACTTTTGGCCCAGCTTATCTGATTTCAGCAAACTTTTTAGGAGGTCAGTGGGTCTAATCTTTTGTGTGTGTGTGTGTGTTAAACCCAAAATGAGCCTCAGACCCACACAGAGAAATGGAGAAGGCCAAGGCTGACAAAATACCTTCACCTTTGTGTCAGGGTATGCATTTGTGAGAGGAAATGTACAGACACGAAGCTTGCTGGCAGAGTTACTGTAGAAAGCAGACAAGCTATTGACCACATAAATACTGAATGCTTTTGGAGAGACAGTGATGAAACAAGTGATGACTGGAAATCAGCATCCTTGACCAGGCCACAAAAACTTCTTGTCAAAAGGGTGAAGCCAGACAAGAGCATTATGCAGGAAGCTAAAGGTTAATAGTAAACACAGAACTAGTGTCAGCACTTTCAACATGAAGAAGGCCGTGATGAGAAGACCCTAGCACTTGTGAACTTACAGGTTTGATGTGCACTGGGAATGATGTGTCCTATAACTAATTTGTTAAAACATTAATTCTCTGATTGCCAGTTAATTATGTGTCCTAACTTTGTGTTAGCTTCCATTTATGGTTTTAATTTCCTCTACTAAAGTTTGTTTCATCTTTATCATGTCAATATATAACTGTCTGGTTACATCAGCTAAAGATATTATCATAGGAGGAAGTCATGAGCTTTCATGAACTTTTTTGGTACCAACATGTTATTACTTGAAGTCCTTCTATACCAAGAAGGTCTAGTTTAAAGTGACCAATGTTTGAGTCCAAAGGTATTAAACAACGAATGATTCCAATGTACTGAGTTAATGTAACAGCTGGCTATGAAAGACAGGAGTCAGAAATGTCTGCTTTCTTTGGATGGCCTTATGAATGTGCAATGAGTTGCATGTTGCTGAATGAGTTAATAAGTTACAGATTACTGAAAAAACACTCATGGTAGAGACTGCAAAGAATATAATGGAAGGACAACAAGTAACAACTGGCAAGAGAAATAGAGCAAGAAGAAGGCAGAGATAAATACCTGAATGATCAGGCCAGATATTTGGGGTGAGACAAAGCTATTGAACTAATCCATGATTCTGATGATCATGTGAGATGGTGAAAAATGACAGACTATGCTTACAGACATGGCACATGACGATAATGAGGACAGATTATGAAATTTTATAACTACCTTATTTGCTGTGCTTTCATTTTTTGAGAATCGTAATGCCTTGCTCTTGCTCTTTTTTTTTTTCTTTTTAAAACTACTAAAGATTGGGATGTTGTGGTTCAGTAATTTTCTGCCTGACCCTTTAAGATATTTTAATAGGCAATATAGGGTGATTCCAGCTTCAGGTGATTTGGTAGCAGACCATCATGAGTTAATTTGGATCGTGGTATCTAGAGCCGCCTATTCAGTGGTGATGGCAAATGATAAACTACTTCAAGTCACAAACCAAGAAACTTTAGACAGTATGATAACCAAGAGAAGATGGAAATGGCTTGGCCACGCAATGAGAATGAATCCTGATATACCTGCCAAAACAGCTCTCACATGGACACCGGAGGGAAAGAGAAAATGGGCACCCAAAAACAACATGGAGATGAACGATGGAAAGTGACCTGAGTGCAGCATCTTTGACATGGGAAAACTGCACTGAAGATTGCACAGGACAGGAAAGCATGGAAAGTCCTCTCTGAAGTCTCATGTGCCACTAGGCATAAAGTTAATTGATGATGATAGGGGGAGTTTACAATTTATAATCAGTGTAACATGCAACAATGTTCTGTAGAAGTTATCTCTTCAGGATACAATATTATAATATTAAAATGATAGCCCTAAAATACTGGCTTGAAAGGATCTAAAACTTTTACTTGTATACCAGAAGACAGTGTTAGATTCAATACATGTGATTTCTGGAATGTGCTATATTTAAACACACTAACGGATACTTTGCCCCTACTGACAGCTGATAGAAATGATGGGACCACTACTGGAAAGAGAACTCATTATGAAGGATTTCAATGACAAATATCCTGAGGTGGTGGTCATGATGGACAATGCCCTGGACACTTGCTTTGAGCTCTATGCCAAGCAGGTAAGGATAATGTTTAAATTTTTTGTGGACTGGGATTAGAAGGTGTTTGTGGAAGTCATCTAAGTAAGTATTTGTTTTGCTGAGCTGCTGTGGACTTTGGCTTTAACTGTAACCATTTCATCCTAGTGACCTAGAAACTTGAAAAAGATTGCCAAGATCAGGGAACTCCGGTATACTCGGTCCCCCCACCCCTTCCCCCAATAAAAACCTTAAATGAAAAAAATAAAAAAATTAGTTTTACACATTTAACCAAAATAAATTGCAACACATTGAATTACAGACACACAAAAAAACCCATACAGACAAAGGGGAGTAATCATGAATGCGGCAGATAAATAACTGGCTTACATATCTTTGAGCCTTGAAAAACAATTACAGCCTGACAGTTACCTGATCCGACTGCCTGGTAAACATATGACTAATGGGGGAAATATGATATCAGAATTCCTATACATGAAGCCATTTTTTTTTCTTTACAAGCTAACCCCTGTTATTTGTAGTAAATGCAATTGTTCCCAGTCCTACTAATGTTTGTGTAGTTGCAAAAAGAATCAGTTGTGTAAAGTATGCTTCTCTCCGAAAAGAAAAAGGCCACTATTACCTGCCGGAGCACAGCTGTAACGGAGAAATGGCACCAACCAGAAGTGATGGGTTTGAGACCTTTAAAGAGAGGGTTAACTTGACATAATTGACTGTAGCTAGTTTAGTACCAAGCAGCTTATTGTGATCTTGTTGGTTAGTACATTGTGCCCGATCCAGTTGTTACACTTAGCACTCTGTCCCAATCATTACTTCTTCTTTTTTTGTCAATATTGTTATTGTATTAACTCACTCTGATCCAAGGATTTTTTATGGAACTATTTTCCTTCTTAAGGAAAAATGTGTTTGAAGACAAAATGATTGACTTAATTGCACAGGATTTTACCACATTTTCCTTGCTCTCTTTCTTCCCCCTCCTCCCCCCCCCCTCTCTCTCTCTCTCTCTCTGCAGAGCCGCTGTTTGCATATAAAAAATGTTGCACAAAGTACCAACCTTCATTGCTTCAGTGATAACCCCAAGATCTCTAACACACAGCCACTAACAAACTGGAGGATGGAGCCTGCAATTAAACCTAAAACTTTCAGATCATAAGGCCAATGGCTTACGAAATTTGCCTTCCCTACCCCACCTCCCCCCTCCCCCCACCAATTTCTTCAGATATAATGAGTTATAAAGTAACACCTACAGTGCTTAAATATACCCAGTACCCAGTCACAAAATCTGTGTGATTAGTTTCTGATCAGTAGTTATGTTTGAACTGATGTAGAAATGAAATCGTTGCATTTTTCTGAGATGTTAAACACTGAAGAGAATAAGGTGCTAAATTAAACTAGAAATTAGAAACAGAGAAGTGTGGTTTTTGTGAAAGGTAAAGGCACAAACAATGGCATATTTATCTTGAGTACACTTTCAGAAAGAATGATTGATATCAACAGAGATCTGTATTTGTGCTTTATTAATGACACTAAAGCATTTCATAAGTGAAACATGAAGAAATTATTATAATTTTGGAAACCTAGACTTTGGTGTTAAAGATCTGAGAATAATA
Organism: Candidula unifasciata; assembly: GCA_905116865.2. NCBI lineage: Eukaryota > Metazoa > Mollusca > Gastropoda > Stylommatophora > Geomitridae > Candidula > Candidula unifasciata. Next base: position 613,541 of record CAJHNH020001213.1, on the reverse strand, counting down.
TAGAACATATACTGGCAACAAGAAGCAGCCATAAGGATTGACAATCAAGTTGGAACTTTTCAAAACATTAAACAAGGCATTTGTCAGTGATGTGTATTGTCACCTGATTTATTCAATTTGTGCAGTGAAAAAATAATTAGATCCATAATTGGTGTACCAGGAATTTCGGTTGGTGGGCATATTGTTAACAACCTGCGATATGCTGACAATATAGTTTTGATCACTGAAAATAAAACACAGCTGCAATAAATGATGGATATAATTGTAACAGAAAGTGAGAACAAGGGTCTTAGTTTGAACAACAGAAAAACAGAAGTAATGGTAATTACAAAGAAAAGTGACACTCCAAAATGCAACATCAAAGTAAATGGGACAAACCTCAGGCAAACTGATTTGTTTAAGTACTTGGGTATCCTGATAACATCAAATGGATAATGCATTAAAGAAATTATATGTTGAATAGCTCAAGTACAGGCAGCATTTTACAAAATGGAGACTATTTTATGTAATCTTTCTTTGTCAGTTGAAACAAGAAAGAGAATTCTTAAAAGCTATATTAATTCCTATCTTGAAATATGGAAGTGAATCGTGGACAGTTGGTAGATTAGTAAAATATTATTTGGAAGCTGGGAAGATGTGGTTTTGTAGATGAATGATGAGAGTACCCTAGACAGATAAAAAGAGTAATGATGATGTCTTGAAAGAAACTGACTCACGAAGAAAACTGATTGCCCACATCAGAAAGAGACAGTCTGCATTCTTTGGTCGTATGATGAGAAGGAGAAAACTGGAGCAGGAAAGTTCAAGGGGTGAAGAGGTAGAGGGAGACCAAGAGAAAATTCTTCTCAGATGACCAGGTCATTCTTGTCAGATGGCCAGGTCATTCTTGTCAGATGACCAGGACATTCTTGTCAGAGGGCCAGGACATTCACTTATAGCCAGACCATCTCAACTGTTGCTTTTTATGTGAATTATGTGACTGATTTCAGTCCTGTTTTTTTCTTCTCTGATTTCTTTAATTTTGATTTGATCTTTTCTTGTTACTTTAGCAGCTCTTCTGCGACATCTCATCTCTGTTGTTACGATTTTGTACTCATTGGTTATAGTAAAGGCTCATAAGTTGTAGTAAAGGCTCATTAGTTGTAGTAAAGGCTCATAAGTTGTAGTAAAGACTCATTAGTTGTAGTAAAGGCTCATTAGTTGTAGTAAAGGCTCATTAGTTGTAGTAAAGGCTCATTAGTTGTAGTAAAGGCTCATTAGTTGTAGTAAAGGCTCATTAGTTGTAGTAAAGGCTCATTAGTTGTAGTAAAGGCTCATAAGTTGTAGTAAAGGCTCATTAGTTGTAGTAAAGGCTCATAAGTTGTAGTAAAGGCTCATTAGTTGTAGTAAAGGGCCATTAGTTGTAGTAAAGCCTCATTAGTTGTAATAAAGGGCCATTAGTTGTAGTAAAGCCTCATTAGTTGTAGTAAAGGCTCATTAGTTGTAATAAAGGGCCATTAGTTGTAGTAAAGCCTCATTAGTTGTAGTAAAGGCTCATTAGTTGTAATAAAGGCTCATTAGTTGTAGTAAAGGCTCATTAGTTGTAGTAAAGGCTCATTAGTTGTAGTAAAGGCTCATTAGTTGTAGTAAAGCCTCATTAGTTGTAGTAAAGCCTCATTAGTTGTAGTAAAGCCTCATTAGTTGTAGTAAAGCCTCATTAGTTGTAGTAAAGCCTCATTAGTTGTAGTAAAGGCTCATTAGTTGTAATAAAGGCTCATTAGTTGTAGTAAAGGCTCATTAGTTGTAGTAAAGGCTCATTAGTTGTAGTAAAGCCTCATTAGTTGTAGTAAAGCCTCATTAGTTGTAGTAAAGGCTCATTAGTTGTAATAAAGGCTCATTAGTTGTAGTAAAGGCTCAATAGTTGTAGTAAAGGCTCAATAGTTGTAGTAAAGGGCCATTAGTTGTAGTAAAACCTCATTAGTTGTAGTAAAGGGCCATTAGTTGTAGTAAAGCCTCATTAGTTGTAGTAAAGGCTCATTAGTTGTAGTAAAGGCTCATTAGTTGTAGTAAAGGCTCATTAGTTGTAGTAAAGGGCCATTAGTTGTAGTAAAACCTCATTAGTTGTAGTAAAGGCTCATTAGTTGTAGTAAAGGCTCATTAGTTGTAGTAAAGGCTCATTAGTTGTAGTAAAGGCTCATTAGTTGTAGTAAAGGCTCATTAGTTGTAGTAAAGGCTCAATAGTTGTAGTAAAGGCTCATTAGTTGTAGTAAAGGCTCATTAGTTGTAGTAAAGGCTCAATAGTTGTAGTAAAGGCTCAATAGTTGTAGTAAAGGCTCATTAGTTGTAGTAAAGGCTCATTAGTTGTAGTAAAGGCTCATTAGTTGTAGTAAAGGTATTAGTTGTAGTAAGGGCTCATTAGTTGTAGTAAAGGCTCATTAGTTGTAGTAAAGGCTCATTAGTTGTAGTAAAGGCTCATTAGTTGTAGTAAAGGCTCATTAGTTGTAGTAAAAGGCCATTAGTTGTAGTAAAGGCTCATTAGTTGTAGTAAAGGCTCATTAGTTGTAGTAAAAGGCCATTAGTTGTAGTAAAGGCCCATTAGTCGGCCTTTTGGCTAAGATCAAAGTGTAGCTCTGCTGCACTTGGTCTGTAAAGGCTCATTCCCAAACACTCATGTAGTAACTATTCACGGCATTAGCCTGTAGTAAGAGCCGAGCGGTTTCTCCGTGAGGGGGGATTGACCCGGCGAAAAAAAAAGTAAAGGCTCATTATTTATAGTAGAGGCCCATAATTTGTAGTAAAGGGCCATTAGTTGTAGTAAAGGGCCATGTTTGATACTAGTAGCATAGAGTTGGCCAAAAAATATTTAGATTTGCCTTGGTAGAAAAGTTGTGCTTTTATGTATAAAAAGTGGGGTCAAATCTTAGAGTCATTATATTTCATTATAAACATGCAATAAATCATGTATACTTTTTAAGGAATGATCATGATAAAAGTTTGCAATTTTTTTCTTTATGAGATGGTACATAAGAAAGAAACTGGCAAGATGGTTGTGCATAAAAACATGCCTCCAATGGCAGGAGCCATGTATTGGACAAAAGAAATATATGCAAGGGTTCATATATATTTGGAGAGTTTTCTTCGTATTGAGCATCCGTAAGTTACTTTTTTCCAACATTTGTCTTTATTTGCTTGTTGTTTATCAGTGTTCAGTAATGTTAATGAATTTAACTTATCTTGAACAGTAGAGTTCCCTGTATGGGTTCTGGGGCCCCATTTGGGGGGAAGGTGGGGTGGGGTGGGGGAGCCACATTGCCCTATAATAAGCTTGTTGTAGAAGGCGACTAGTTACAGGTGTTTTATTCAAAGTCGGAGTGCATCCGCCTAAGAAGTGAGGAACCAGCAATCTACAGAAAAAAATAAGTCATTTCTGTAAAACAGATGTTCACGAAAAACTCAAATTGTGGATCAAAACCAGAGTCCAGAATTTTCTGCCAGAATTTGCAGTCGGTGAGCACCTTAATAAGACAGAGAAGAGGATAACAGTGCAAAATATCCATCTGGGCATTGAATTGGAGTCTGTTGACATGGAATGTATAGGAAACATTAAACTGGGCCTAGTCACAGCCAGCCTATTTGTGCTGTGCAGAATCAAGAGGTAGTTAATTCTGATATGCTTCTCTACAGATGTTTCATCCAGTGCTACTCTTTTTTTCATCCTGTGCAATTTTATGAGATTGAAAAAGGGAAGGAGAGCTCTGCAACCCGATCCCTTTGGAGTTGGTACTTTGGTACCAGAATAAGAGAAAAACCTGATATCATTTTAAGGTTTTGAACAACAGATCAACATCATGGCACACGGGTGTAACCCATAAGTGCTCTGTTCTTCTTCTAACTCAAGTCTGAGTTGGAAGAAGCTCAGCACAGTGCAAAGGCTCTGTAGCACCGGCGAGGATCCTGAAATACTTTGGGTAGATTTTTAACTCCACATTTTGCCCGAGAAGCGCTGATAGGCTACTATTTTCTATTTCCAACTGCCAAGGGATTTTTTTAAGGGCGCAGCAATGCACACAGGCCTCCGATCTCACTACCCAGAGACCAGGAGGAATTACTCGAAGTCCAAGTCCATGTGAAAAATCCCAGCACTTACCGGGGATTGAACCCAGAACCTCTAGCAATTGAGGCGGACACTGTACCTCGAGACCATGTAGCCCCCTTCTCGTCACCTGAAGCAGTAAAAGAGGAATTGAAGAAGAAGAAGATAAGAAATCATTACAAATTCTCTGATATATGCAAGCATTTCAGGAATCTGACATCCTGAAAGCCTGTGCAAGGCAGTTCAGTTTTGTGTAAAACTGATAAAATAACTGGGGGAATGATAAGCATGATTGAGAAGGCTTATAGCAGTCTGTTGTGAGGCATGCTAATGTGTATCTTAGGTATGCCTATTTGTGAGACTGCAGAAATAGGGAAAAGGGAGGGGGGCATGAGGGATGATGCCAGAAGAGTTCGTTCTTCATCCCTTCAACAGCCAAAAAAGACAAAACCATAGAATCTGTTATTTGCTAGCAGGCCAACCTGCCATTGTCCTAATGATTGCTTATAATTTTCACATCAACAAGGTCTGCCAAATCCTGTGTTTATCTGATCACAGCTCACACTTGTAATGTTGGTATTTTCACACAGGGATTTCCTGGGGAATAATATGAGGGGGAAACCTCAAGATACGACAGAAAAACGGGATAATGCAAATACATGTAGAAACACGAAGTACTCAAGCAGGGTAGACGAACACGTGAAGCAACGTGGAACCCGGCACAAGGTTATAAGATTGGACAAAGGTCTAATCAGACAGTATGTGTTTGCCAGCCAGAACGAAAGGGTGTACCTGAGATTCAGCATGAATGTAGCAGTATATTTGGCGACGTAAGGAGTTCTGTTCTGAGAGAAGACAAGATGACAGCCTGATGACGATCTGATTTGTACTGGCATCCTACCAGTTTCAATTGCTCGAGAAGTCGAACCACCATGTTTAGAACTGCCTGAGCAACCATGGCGTATATTCAGAATGTGCGGATGGAGGACTGAGTGGTATTGAGTGCGAATGAGAGAATACTCCAAGTTGATGTCTAAACAATGTTATATTATAATACTGGACTTGCAAGTTTGCAGTGGACACTGACTGGACAAATGGTATGTGAAATTGTAATAAAGTATAAAATTGAGATATCGTCTTCTCGTACCACCTGTATCTACTTAGAGTGTCAATCATGTCTTCAGTAAGAACAAACCACTAGAAACCAGCTAAGACACGGAGGAGACAATATCACAACACTGGTTTTCCTTCTGTCTAGATATTCCTCTGAGAGTTCCACCGTCACATGTTTCAATATCCGGCTCTCACAGATATAAACAAAATGTGGCTTTCATGTCTACCCCTGGGTGTAAACCGGACCACAAGGAGTTCGTCACCCGGTCACCGTGCAGTCAGGTATAACCACCTGCGCTACCGAGCCGGGCATGTATACAGACTTTCACCAGGGAGACACAGATTCAAATACCTGGTAGGATGATGAGAGTTTTTGCTGTCCAGGGCAATAGTAAAGTCCTAACCTTCAAAGTTGATGGTGGCTGCACTAGCCTTGAGCCCTAAAAGTGACACTCTATGCCGCGCACTGCTTGAAAAATGTGGGGGCAGTAACAGTAAGATCTTTACAAGACAGTTGTTAATACACCAGCGCCTGGGTTACTATCTTGCAGTCCAATCAACTGTTGTGTAAACCCATATACACATTCTTCCTTTTATCTAGCTGATGGTCTTACGGGTATATGTGTATATATATATATCAGTAACAATATAAGACAACATTTTTACAGGCTGGAAGAAGACCAGCAGTAGATTAAAAATATTGTAATGTATCACAAATGCTGTTTTATTCTCTTTTAGGGTGAGAACAACAGAAGCCTACCAGCGAGTTCTTACAAGACTTGAAGATCTGAAAGTTCTGCTAAACCAGTAAGTACAACAGCCTTATCTGCACAAGTATGCATTTGTTGTGATTGTTTATGTATGGTATACATTTGTGCAACCACTATCATGGTCTGTCTCCTACCCCTATTGAATAATTCTTTGTTAGTTCTTCTTTGATCTTTTGGTATTGCAATTTAAACAAAACAAAGTGAAGGACCATTTTTATGCCAGTTGTTTATCTGACATATGACGCTAGGCTCATGTTTTTGTAGACCAGCCTGCACACGCTGGGTGTGTGGTCAACATCATGACGGCTGACTCTCGTTGGGTGGCATGATCAACATCATGTGGGTTGACTTTCCTTCCAAGGACATTAACTGGTACCCATTTTGAGTGCTGCAGCCTGGGAGCCAATGTCATTTAAAATTTAAAAAAAAATTATTTGATGGGTGTTTGAACCCCAGACCTTCATGACAGCAGGTGAGATTTTAGCCAATATACAACAAAGCTATCATTGTCTTACAGTGTAAACCTTTTTCCTCTACTTCTACATTAGCCTTCCAACTTTTCCTCAAGCTTGTATGATATTTTTTGTACTTGAAATGTAATTTTTTATTTTTAACTTTGGTCACAAATAATAATTGAACAATCCTGGGAAGTAAAGACAGCTGGCATGATGCTGACTACATCACCCACCTTGTGCCGATTGGTCTATAAAATATAGGTTCAGCCCTATATGCCCTATACACCTCAAGGGGTGGAAAAGGGTCCTTTACTTTTACATTTACTTTTTTACTTTTCTTTCAGTGACTAATTTATTTATTTGTCAAGCTGATAGATATTTGCTCCTTATTGCAGCATGGTCGTAGTTCAGTGTTATTAATTTTTTTTAGTCTACTGCTCGTCTTTAGTCCATGACTTTACAGTATGAAAGAAAGTATTGTTATATCATATTGTTATTCCCAGGTAATTAGCGAATTACAGTTCCAACATCAAGGAAAAAAGATAACTCCGTAATTGCTTTGTTCCTCTGGCAGGGAAAACCGCCCACCACTGCTCCATGTGACCAAATGTAAACACACTGCAGTCTCAGCGAAGCTAACATCATTCTCACATAGTTAATGCACAAAGCAGCTAGCAGAAGTGCCATTATAAACACTCCGCCACTAGAACTGATAAAAGCAACAGTTTAAAAAACAAATCCACAGTTCACAGTAACCACCATGCAATCAGCTCAAAATCAAGATGACAGAACTATATACTTTTATTTCACATATGGTGAAAAATGCAACAGTAAACTGAGGATTGAGCAAAAAATTTGTCAAGACTAATAGGGGCCCTGTTTATCTGCCATTTTGGACAGAAAGTTATGACTGTCAGTAATGTTCATTATAAATATTTTCTTGTTTGTTCTTGAGCATGTGGATCCTTGTAAGGACTAGTCTTTATCAGCATCAACACCAAACAAAAACAAACACACAAAAAACCCCAAATAAACAAAACCCAAAAAAATACCCCACTTATCGGGAACCACCATGGTGTCCCTCACCTGTGAATCCAAAGGTCTTGGATGCAGATTTGCATGGAGCCAGATTTTTTCAAACCTTAACTTACAGATTGACCCAGCTTTAAACGGATCTGAAGTAAAGTCCTAGAAAGTAAAAACATGTGGTGTGATTTGACCCCCTCACCCAACGAGGGCCTATTGATCTATAAAATATGAGTCTAGCCCAATGTGCCACTGGCATGTAAAGGAACCTTTTAAACTACTAGACTTATTACGTGCAGTAAGACTGGATAGCGTTAACTATGCAGGAAATTGATATGTACTGATGGCTTCCTCTGCTGAAATCTTGGAACTGATTCTTGAGAAGTCACGTTTGCGTAATCACCACTTCACAATAAATATTGTCCTAATATTGTAACTTTTATATTATGCACAGTTTGTCTTGCAAGGAGGTGTATATTGTTGGCTAGATATTTGTCTGGCCAAAAGGTTTTCGGTTCAAATCTTCAATGAGGTGAATATTTTTGTAGTTGACCTTGACATGTTGATCCAGCGTTTAAAAAAACAACAAAGATAAATTCTAGTCTAGTGTCTTGGGAAGTAAAGAGGGTCGGAATGATAGTGACCATACTGAGTGCCTGGTTTATCAAAAAGATAGATCTGTCACCACATGACCTGTGCACTGCTGGCTTGAAAAGTGTTCTTAACTTTTACCTACTTTACAATCAAATAGTCAAGGTCTGTGGCTTAGGTGTGGAAAATGCCTGGGTTTTGGGTTTGATTCCAGCTGCGATTTATTTGTCTTGCGTTGGTTTCGACAGGCGTACTGATAGCAGACCATTCAGCAAGCAGTGGCACACTACTGAACGTAAAATGTGCCTTAAAAAAACCGTAAGTCAAAAAATGCTGGGGTTAGTTCTGCAGCGTCCTGTAAATAATACTCAACTAACTTAACAGACACAAATAATTTTCTTTCCAGGATTGACACATTTTACTACAACCGCTGGCTTTCAACTGTTGATGATATCTGTTCTTTCAACATGGCTCAGACACTGTTGGTCAGGAATGAGGAGACCAAACTATTAAGTGTTAACTTTGATGATAAGGTATTTTTTTTAATTAAACATTTGTTTTGTTTTTAAAGTTTTAAATAAAAAACTTAAAAAAACTTAGTTTCTCCAACAGGAATGGCAGTGGATGATGATACCTTGCTTTTCTTGCCATGTCAGGGTCTGGAGCACTGACCAAAAATTAAAATATAATGTGAAAAAAAAAAAACAAGAAAAAAACAAGAGCAATAAAACACATAGTTACCCAATGGTGTTTTTATTAGTTTACAAATAAAGTATTGTACTCGCGTATGTGAAAAACAGACTGAAATGTTGTTAACTGTGTCCATTGGGCGTGTGGGTGTGAATTGCTTGGGTTTTTGTAAATCTTTCAAATGCAGTGGTCAACTGTCTTTAAGACCATATTTGTGAGCATAGCTCATGATGCGTGCAAGAGAAAGCAACACAATTTTGCATGAACACTATTCACTGCTGACACAATTGAAACACTATAAAAGAATAACACTATACTAAAACATTCAGTTAATTTTCAAGCAGTCACAAATGGCGCCTCTATCGATACATTTAAGGAGTATAGGTATTGCTTTTGGCTGATTGCAGGCAGAAAAAAGTCAGAGTCAGGTTGTGAGACATCTAAACTTGCCTCAGAGTACCATCAATCAACTTTGGTTCCAAGCCACTAGTTCAGTTGAAAGCCTACATTGCATTGGACGACCCAGAATGACAACAGCAGCGGAGACAACTTTACAACAGCTTCTTTAACCATGCAGACATTGCCTCCAGGACGTCTTGTGTCTGATAAAACTGTTCGAAAACGGAAACATGATGTTGGACTTTTAGCACGAAGACCACACCGAGGACCTGTCCTTACACATCGCCACCGCCAAAATCGACTTCTTTGGGCCAACCAACATCATTCCTGGGCAGGGACAATCAATGGAGACGTGTCTGGTTCATTGATGAATCTTCTTTCTTTTTGTTGCAGATTCATGATAAACGGTGTTGGGTCTACCGTAGGCAAAAATAAGGGTTAGCCAAAAATTGTGTTGATAAAGCTATGCTGCACGGTGGTGGAGGTGTAATGGTGTGGGGGAATGATCAGTGACATTGGAAGGAGTCAACAGATGCATATTGAAGAAAGCTCAAATTTACAATGATATGTCAGTAAAGTTCTTAGACCATATGTCCTTCCATTTTGGGTTGCCAACAGATATCTTTTTGAACAGGACAACCCTATTTTGCACAGTTGACCACGCAGTTTCTGGCAGCCAATAATATTTATGCCCTTTCCTAGCTATCCCTGTCTGCAGACTTAAGTTCGATTGAGCACCTGTGGGATGAGCTACAAAGACATGTTAGTCATCGAGACTTTGCTCCAGCCAATGGTCATAATCTGTTCCAAGCACTTCAGAAAGAGTGGGCAGCCATCCCACAGGCCCACGTCAACATCTGATAGCATCCATGCCCAGGTGATGCCAGTCACTGATCCACACAAGTGGAGGCCACACACCATAGTAAGGGAAAGGTCATACGCCTAAAAATGATCGTGACCCAGATGCAAAAAAAAAAAAAGAAACATGTTGATTGATTGGTAGAACCCTATGGTATTCTTGTGTGAAATTTATGTAGTTTCACTTACTGCATTACAAATATTGCAAAATGTCAAAATTGTAAGAGTATATGCTCCTTTCAGTAGCAATTTTTTTTTTTTTTTGACAGTGTAGAAGAAAAGTGCAACATTGTTTTTATTTGGCTTGCAATTGCAATAGGACATCAAAAAGACTTGAAACGTAAGCTAGGTAACATATCTGAATGTTTGCAATATCTAGCAGACAGAAATAAAAGAACACAATAACGTAATAAGCAGAATTTTGTTCATTTTATTTTCACTTACGCTTTGATGAACAGAAATAAAGTGGCTCATGTTTGAAATTTTAGTTTAATATGGCTAGAGTTCTCGCTTGACACTATTTGAAAAAAAAAAAAAAAACTTTATTTTTGGAATACCTGATATTTCTTTAGTAACATCATCCTAATAATCATCACGCATCATTCCATCTGGTGTGGGCGATCATGCCTTGCCACAACCGGTCATTTACAGCATGTATCAGTTTGTATGTGACTTCCTTCCATGCCATGACAAAAGATTGTCAAGAAACTTCTCCAATTGCCTTTCTCTGTCTCTTTTTTATTATACATTTATTAATTTCTGGTCTAGCTGGTTGCTGTGCTCAAGGAAATGAAATACCTGAAGCTTCGCAACAAGGAAATAGTACCTCAGATACCTGATGGTGTGTTTGAACGCAGGGATATGCTGTTTAATTACTACGCCAGCTTGATGGTCACGGTACAGCTGTACAACAAACTGATCACAGAATCTTTGGATGTAGAAAAACCCCTGATAGCTAAACATATGGAACAAATCGATAAACAGATAGCACCAGCTCTCAGCAAACTGATGTGGAAGATGGAGGGTAAGAATGGCAAACTATAGAGATTATTTGTTAAAAATTGTGTATAATTTATAAATGCTGTTAGAGAACAAACAATTGTGTGAGCCTGTTTGGCTATTCTGGTTTAGCATTACATTTAGTATTGATTTCATTTTATGATTTGTTAGAAGCATTAATTTTTAACTGTGTTCAAGTATACCCCTAATTGCATTAGACCTAGATCTTTAAAATATATGCAATGCAACCCTTACGAAGTAAAACAATTTTTAAGTGTTTCGTTTAATATAGAAAATAGTACTATAACAGTTTATTTAATATTATTTAGCTGGGTAATGTAAGTATCTGAGTCTTATTAATCAAAAGATGATGTTTATCTATTTCTTTTAATCAAATTCCTTATTTCAATCAGACTGATGTGTTTTTTCATTGCAGCTAGATGGCAGCTGCATTATTGTTTTATGAAGCGTTTAAAATTGTATTTAGGATAACAGTATGGTAATTAAACTTCATTACTTCAGCACTGTTGTTTCTAAATATTAGCTCCATATCACTGTTGATATTTATTCAGTTTGAAAATGTGTAGTATGTATAATTCAATAATTTCTGTTTGCTTCATCTGATATGCCCAGTACGTCTGAAGGCATGGAAAAGGGTCCTTTACTTTACTTTATGTGTGTGTGTGTGTGTGTATATATCTTGCCATTTGTGGATTTATTTTTATTAAGATGACAGGGAAAGTACTTGTCATTTTTATTTAAAGTGTAATGCACTTTATGTGCCAGCATCTTAAACTAGACATCTAATAAATATTTTAAAATGAAATCTTTCTAAACCATGGGTCTTCCTGGCAGTGGCGTTAAACCATTTGCAACTTGTTCCGAGGGTTGTGAGTTTTATTAGGGAAGGGGGAGGGGGTTGTTTCTCAAGCTACAAAATCTATTGTTTGTGCAAATCCTGTGGAAAAAACCCAGACTGCAAATTCTAAGGAGAGAACCCAGGCATATTTGATACAACCCAGCAGCAATGATGTAGATCTTCTCATCTTTAAACAGCTAGTTTTATGTTGGTTTCCCGATTGATACAAACTATAACCACCCCGCTAGCCCCCGGACCGAGATTTCTGCCTAACGTCTGGGTTGGCAATGTACATGTAACAAAAGCTTCACGTCTTATCCCTTAAAAGCCAAAGTGTCAGAAATGTCTGTCAGTGTCCCTCTACCAATTGCAAAGTCTAACATGTGTCCGTTAAACCAACCGCAAGCTTGCCACTTGGTCGTTAAGGTAACCAGCTGATCTGATGGGCTACTGCATTGACAGTACATATATTTAACTTCGAATCTCATAGTACCCGTTACATAGTCACCATTTTGTCTTGTCCCTGTCCGAGAACATCCAGTAAAGTTCAGCAGGAAAAGATTGAGGCCTGGGAGTCATGACCCAGGTCAGTCCACCCTCTGAAATTGTCTAGGAGGTAATGAACTGCAACAATTGTCAACCAGGGATCTTCTACTGATGATCAGTAGACTCCTTCTGTACATGCTCCCCTGTGGAGTTCTTATTATAATGGTTTTATTTGTTTTTGATGCAGACATACAGGGTTGGGTGAGTAGAGAGTCTATAAGATACTCAACACTGAGAGGGAAACATAGGCAGACATTTAATCAGGTTGCAACTGGTACTGTTTGTATGTTGACTTTTGGTTGGCTACTAAAAGAATGGGAAGGAATATGTTTGAGAATGCCCCGAGTGCAGTAATATCACTTTTTGATTCATTAATTTATTCGTACTGATGTATGTTGAATTTTGGTTGGCTACTAAAAGAATGGGAAGGAACATGTTTGAGAATGTCCCGAGTGCAGTGATATCACTTCTTGATTCATTCATTTATTCGTACTGTTGTATGTTGAATTTTGGTTGGCTACTAAAAGAATGGGAAGGAACATGTTTGAGAATGCCCCGAGTGCAGTGATATCAATTCTTGATTCATTATTTATTCATACTGTTTGTATGTCGACTTTTGGTTGGCTACTAAAAGAATGAGATTTACCATGTTTGAGAAAGCCCCGAATGCAGTGATATAAATTCTTGATTCATTCATTTATTCCTACTGTTAATGTGTCGACTTTTGGTTGGCTACTAAAAGAATGGGAAGGAACATGTTTGAGAATGCTCCAAGTGCAGTGATATCAATTCTTGATTAATTCATTTATTCATTCATGCAGACATCTGGAACTACATCACTGACACCTTGAATGAAGTCAAAAATCTCACAAACCAAGTGCAGCAAACCAAAGACAATGTGGACAAACTGAAAAGCATCATGGCTACATGGACTACCACACCTTTGTTTGAGAGAAAAGAAAAACAAGACAATCTGCTGGGCCTGAATGATCGTGCTGAGACTGTGAAGAAAAGATATGGTGAGATCACCAACGCTGGGATGGAGCTGCACATTTTGATGGAGGTGAGTGTTCATACACAGTGGGCAACCAAGTTTAGAATCAAATTGTGAGGAAACATTAATCATAGTAGTTTTCAACTCTGACTTAGAAAAGTGCAAAGAGTACATATCTAGAAGGCTTGACCAAATGCTTAGTTTCTTTTCTTTAGGGGTGGTTGGGGATGGGGAGGGGGTGGGGGGGGGGGGGGGGGGGGAATACAATTTCTGAAACACACATGGGATTTACTATTTTGTTATTACTTATAACCTGGGACTTAATATCGGCAGTGGACGGGGCATATAGAGATCCGAGAAGCAAAAACTAGTACACAAAAGAGTTGAATGGGAATAGACCATTATAGACTACAAAGCAGACCGAGAAAACAGTGGAGAGCTAATATACAGGCGGTCCTACAAACATTTGGAGTCACAAACTGGAAAGTAAAGGCCAGTCACAGAGATGAATGGTGGTGGGTGATATCTGCAGAAAATGTGATATAACAGTGCTACTTATATAGTCAAATCTGAAGGTGAATGAACAGTTCTGCAAATGGTTTTCAAATAATGCAGATGACAGTTTAGTATATTAAACAATGCAAATTAAAAATGGAAACAAATAATCAGATAATGTAAGTGATAAAAACAGCAAATGATTGTAGCAAAGAAAAGGAATATATCATTGGGCTTAAGATGCTGGAAAAGAAAATACTAGTCAAGCTTAACATTGTCTTCTTGCCCTGCTGATTCTTCTTCTTCTCCTCCTCCTCTTCTTCTTCCTCCTCCTTCTCACCCTCCTCTTCTTCCTCTTCTTCTTCCTCCTTTTCTTTCTCGTCATCCTGGAATGCTTTGCAGAAAGAGCTTAGTACATACACATTTTAGCATCTCTAATATTTCTATGGTTTTCTTCATTTGTTGACGTGCATTGATACACCACATTTAAAGCAAGGACCTGGTACACTGTGAACCCTTTTCACAAGAATATGCATCTTTTACAAATTGTCTTTATCCAAGCAAAGCAGTTGAAATGATATTTCACTGATTTGTGTTTCTTATACCAATAGAGTAATAGAGAGCTCTTTGATGCAGAAAAAACATCAGTAGCTTGGCAGAATTATGTTACCTACCTTGATGAAATGGTTATTGATGGATTTGCTAACATTGTAGGTAAGTACTTGCAGGTTCATCATATGTTCTTTATATCTTTTGTGATAATGTACATTATTGAACAGTTTAGTAGCAACTGGAAACAGCTGTGCTGTCATCACAACGGATGTTGGCTAGAAATTATCCACTACTAACTGTGGGGATATACTATGGTCAGGTCCCTGGTGTTTTCACTGTGCAACTCTCGTACCACTGTCTGAAGCCATGAGAATGGTTTTTTCTACACTGCAAACCACAGGAATCAAACCCTTATAAATGCCAAGGACTGCATCGTGAAACCATTTTACTAGTCAAGCCACGAACCACAAAACTGGACAGATTTTTGGAAAGAGAAATAAAGACAATTCTTGGCAGCTTTTATTGTGGCACATAAAAATATAAGCACAGGAAATTATTTTGCCTCTGGAGATGTCAAGTTGTGGAGAAGCTTGATCGTCCACGCCTGTTGGCCAGGTACTTCAACAATGATGAGTGGAAAAAAATGTCATCCAAATTCTTTCAGTACCAGATTGTCATAGCTGATGCTGTAGGATTTAATAACCATAACAATAAAATCATAGGTGTACTACATCACTCAGAGTCTGTGGTTTAGGTTCCCACTTGGAATCTGAAAAAAAATGTCATCCAAATTCTTTCAGTACCAGATTGTCATAGCTGATGTCTGTAGGATTTAATAACCAAAACAATAAAATCATAGGTGTACTACATCACTCAGAGTCTGTGGTTTAAGTGTTGCGAATGTGCATCCCGGCTGCGGTCGATTTTTCTTGCATTGGTTTTGACAGTAGTACTGAGAGCTGACCTTTCTGATAGCTGTGGCAAACTACTGAACATAAAGTTTGATGAGAAAAACCTCAAAGTGCTTTGGTTGGTTCTGCAATTTCCCATAAAAGATAGGCAACTAACATTTTTAGCTACATCACAGGGGCCAAGATTATACTTCCCATCCTTTTTAGGATGCAATTTTTCTTTATTTGAAGCCCTACTCTGGCTCTTGCCAGGGGCTGCAATATAGCCCAGCCATAAATATGGCCTGATGGCTGAATGCGGTTTCTGGGGCCTCTCCAAGGTGATCCTCATCCGCATGGTGGCACATTATGTCACCGGGTGTTTATCGCTTGTGTGATGTCCTAGTGGGGTAGAAAGTCAGTCAGTGAGTCACAGGGGCAAATTTATAAGCATATTTTGGGAGAAAAATGTGCACATTAGAAACATGGTGTGTTGTATTAGATTACTGGCACTTTTCCATCTGTCCAGATGTTATTGTTATACTGTGCTATAAGGAGCCATAGAAATCATGGCCCATGGTGATGGCGAGTGTGTCTGGCAAGACCAGCTTGTGTTATGACAGATTTTTCAACAATATGTGCACTAGATTTCGGGACCTTTTTGCCATCAAATGTGTTTGATATTTTGCTTCTCAGGTTTATTGCTTGGTGCTAGAGGAGTTAAATATTTCGTGTCAATCTACATCTGTATAAACTAAAAACAAATGTCAGCCTATAACTGTGACCTGAGGAATATTATAATAATTAAACTGGAATTTTATTTCCACTTCTTGCAAAACATTCTTTTTTCTTCTTATTTCAGCACTTAATAAATGTTCAACTATCGTTATAATCAATATGCAATAATTATACATCAACAACTTTAAAATTTGTTTACATACCAGCTTGCAGTCTCAAGTACTTAATGGAAAATACCAACCCAGAGAAAACATCTGGCCCTCTGTTTGAGATTCTTCTGGAACTTCATGTACCTAAGATGGTCTTCATCCCAGATATTGAAAGTGGTTCCACTGGGGGATTCTGGGATCTTATTGATGGCCTACTGCTTGACATATACACTCAGGCCTCCCTTATTCCTCGACTGAAGGCAACAGCACCAACAACATATCAGGTAGAAATTATTTTGTTAACCACCACCACAGTTACTCGTACTGCTGCTACTACTTCTTCCCCCTTCCTTCCTTCCTTCCTTCCTTCCTTCCTTCCTTCCTTCCTTCCTTCCTTCCTTCCTTCCTTCCTTCCTTCCTTCCTTCCTTCCTTCCTTCCTTCCTTCCTTCCTTCCTTCCTTCCTTCCTTCCTTCCTTCCTTCCTTCCTTCCTTCCTTCCTTCCTTCCTTCCTTCCTTCCTTCCTTCCTTCCTTCCTTCCTTCCTTCCTTCCTTCCTTCCTTCCTTCCTCCTTCCTTCCTTCCTTCCTTCCTTCCTTCCTTCCTTCCTTCCTTCCTCCCTCCCTCCCTCCCTCCCTCCCTCCCCTCCCTCCCTCCCTCCCTCCCTCCCTCCCTTCCTCCCTTCCTTCCTTCCTTCCTTCCTTCCTTCCTTCCTTCCTTCCTTCCTTCCTTCCTTCCTTCCTTCCTTCCTTCCTTCCTGTCTTCCTTCCTGTCTTCCTTCCTTCCTTCCTTCCTTCCTTCCTTCCTTCCATCCTTCCTTCCTTCCTTCCTTCCTTCCTTCCTTCCTTCCTTCCTTCCTTCCTTCCTTCCTTCCTTCCTTCCTTCCTTCCTTCCTTCCTTCCTTCCTTCCTTCCTTCCTTCCTTCCTTCCTTCCTTCCTTCCTTCCTTACTTCCTTACTTCCTTCCTTCCGCTCCCTCCCTATTCTGTTCCTTTCTCCTTCTTCTTTTCCCCTTTTTCTTCCCACTGCCAACTCTGGCAAAAAGCCCTATTTGTTTGTCTGTTTCTGGATTTTGGTCTAGTTTCACGACTTCAGTGCTGCATAAAATATTTTTGTTTTAAATTATGCTTATTGTTTGCAGGCTTCTAGCTGTTTGCTTCTTTGGCAGATGTTCTCGGACTTTAAAAGAAATATTTTGTTTTGTTGTTGTTTGTCAGACCCAAGTTACCAGAATTACCATACAAAGGTGAAGATAGGGCTTGGTCAGTACTTGATCTGGTCCTGTTGCACCCAGGCATTTCACTGTTGCCATTCTTGAGACTTGAATAATGCTTATTTTATTATCATCATTATGAGTAAAATTTACATTTTTTAGTTACTGAATCACTGATTACATACAAAGTAGCAATAGTGTTTCCTGCACATTTACACTGGGCAGAGAAAAACATTTTTTCATCTAACTTCATTTGAGTATAACAATAAGTCAGCAAATTTGAAAAAGAACGGTAACTGAAATGATATCACACAAAGTATGTATATTTACAAACATCCTTTTTGTTGTTTGCTGATAAAGACACTAAAACCCTAATGTGTTTTTATTCTTTGTAAACAGGTTATTGTAGCCTAGCCCAAAATATGGTCACCTATTTTCTGTGTATGCGAAATGCAAAGGATCTGCTTGAGCACTGTCTAAACACACATGCTCATTTGCACTAAAAAATATTAATCTTACATTAAATGTGATAATCACATGTTTACGTCTCATGTCCTGTTGAACTTGTAAATAAAGCAGTTTTGTCAGTGCTTGGCTTTTTTCTATGTAGAATTGCTTGGAATCAAAGACTGAAGTATTAGAAATGAAGACAACTGTAGAAGAAGCAGTGGAAAAGGTGTTAGCTGAATTGATTGCACATCGAGATTTACTGAACCAGTACTCAAGCTTATGGGTGGAAGACCGCCAGGAGTACATGAAGCTGTTTCTGAAGTACAATCACAAGCCGACACAGGAGGAGCTATCATTAGCTGGTGAAGAAGGACTGCCAGAATGTCCACCCACTTTATCTCAGTTTAAAGAAATGGTAAGAGTTAACTTGAGTCAGCTTATTGATTGTTGGTTGGTTAATTTTGTTGTTGTTGTTGGTGCTGCTCCATTTGGGAAATAAATGTCAGAAGAAGCATAAGAAGAAGAATAGTTGACTGACTACAAGTGTCACCAAATTGTTGGTATAGCAACCGACCATGTGATTATTAGAAGTACATTAATGTTGATCACCTTGAAATTTCCTCTTGAAAGTTGGGGAAGGAGGTTTGCATTTTTGTGGCAAAATGTTAAGCTGTTTGCTCTGTGCTCTGAAGGTTGTGTGTTCAATTTCATACAACCTTTGATTTCTGAGGTCAGGTATTTTGGATCTCCCTGGGGTTGTTGCTAGAGTTATGGGGTTTGTACTTTGTGCAGTATTCATGGTGGCAACCAGCTGCTCTGTTAAAAGAGACCAAGCCATATAGGATGAAATCTGGCACAGTTAAGTCGATCCTCTTGCCTGTAAACACCCTTTAAACAGTTCCTCTGAAAAATGCCCCCTTCCCTCCCCCTTCCCATCCTTATCGTGGCCAACAGAGAGCTTTCTTGATCCCTTGACAATTCTCATTTCCTATCTTGTCATACCTAAGGTGACTCTAATGTCCAATGTCCATCAGTGTTGGTTGTTCTTGTTTTTGTCCTTCCAGGAACCCCACCTTTCATCGCTGTATTTCATTTTCATTACTGTAATGTTTAACAGGCTGAAGATGGTAAACAGTTAAAACAAAGGACCCGTTAAAGCCAGTGTTGCACTGAGTATGCTAGACTCATACTGTGTATAGACCAGATGGCCGTCTGTGAATGATGTGGTCAGCATCATGCTTCCCATCTCTTCTGCCTATGACATTACCTGGCACCCACTTTAGCTTAGGTCCATCTGGGAGCCAGTTTCAGTTTTGAAAACAAAATCCAGCTGAACTAAAGACCTTCAGGCTGACAGGTGAGCATCTAACCACTATGTTACTTACCATACCGAGGAACATGCCAAAGGACATGACTCCAAATCCCTGTCTAGACTGTTGGACATGGGGGTGCAGCTTGGAGCTGCAAGAAATGACTATTTCCCTAAGGGGACAAGACGTTTCATTAACCAACACAGAACAGGCGTCATCAGTCGTTTTACACCTGTGGAACTTTTGAGGAGGAGATCGGAGCACCTATGGATCTTTCTGGAGTGCTGTGATGATAATCCTTTCTAATCACTAATCACAGTTTTTTTATAAACAGATGTGCATTTGTTCTTTGTTGTCTTCATGTCTTCAGATTGATGGCTATGAGGCTGTCTATGTGGAAATTGAACAGCTGCAGACTATACAGGTGTTCAGCAAGTGGCTTCGTGTGGATGCCAGGGCTTTCAAACAAGGGCTGCTGAATGTTGTCAAGAGATGGAGCCTGATGTTTAAACAACATCTCATCGACAGAGTTACAGGAGGGTATGAAGCCGGATTCTTCATTTACCATCCTGTCTGGGCATTGATTGTTTCTGATTTCTTAAATTCTTCTTTTCTGTGTTTATAAACACAAACAAATGTTTTGGTTTAAATTTGTTTTAATTGTCTACAATCTTCTGTATTTTATCAGTCAATGGAATAAAAGCTGTTAATGATTTTACATATAATTTTTTTTTCTTTGCCGTATGAAAAAATTATTTATATGCTTTTCACATACTATTCATCTAATTCTCTTCTAAATGTGTTTATAAGTCTTTTGCCATATGGATTCCACAAGTAAAGCTTTCAAGTTTTGCTGTTAGTAGATTTTCTGAATGCATTCTATTGTCTGTTTTTTCCTCATCTCTTGATTCACTGAAATTTGTTTAACTCTGTTAGCTGCACATTAATGTTTCTGTCATACTGTGTCACATCTTTTCAGTCCTACTCTGTGCAACCGCCAAGTAATGCATGTTAATAATGATTAGTTTTTGTTTGTACTGCTTCCCTAAACCCTCCTTAATACAAACTCCCAAAAGTGAAAAAAGAGTTTATGTTAAAACCAAAATTTATGTTAACCAGGGACTCAGATTCTAGTGTTGCGTTGACAATAATTATCTGCAGTTTTCTTCACATTGGAATGTAAGACATGATGGTATTGATTATGATTGTGGTTATGCTTTAATATATTTACGTTTTTAATTATGTTTGAACAAAGACGATACAAACAGTAGACAGCACAATTATGGGATTTATTGCCCGGCTTATTTTGCTTTGTCTCATCAGGTGAATACTACAGTAACAGTTGATTGAAAGGAAGCAAATAAATGAATTCTTTTATCCTAACCTGTATTTGCCCTGGTAAAACGTCGTTACTTTTGAACTTAGTTGATTTTTATGCACAAATCTGGATGAAAGATTGGTACTGTAGTGAGATAAAGCAAAATATGTCAGGCAATCAATTGTGAAGTCTTTTGTTGGTAACTCTTATAATTCACATCAGTTAAGCATTGCTTTGATTTACTGATGTTCACATCACATCACATTTCTTAAACATCTGAATTTTAAATTGCCTATCATGACATTTAGGGACCAACAAGTTCAGACTGATAAGTACATCGCAAATCTAGCATGAGAATGGAGGTGGAGGTGGTAACTGTAGCTCTCCCGTGGCTAGAGAACAAGATGAACACACATGTTGTAATTGTAACAGACTCTGAAAGCATGCTGAGAAAGGTGAAGACTGGGATGCTGCTAGCAGAGTGGCAAGCTTCACTGGGAAGGTCACGGGTAGTGAGCACACTTTGGATCTTTTCTCCATGCCATGCCGGTGTAGTGGGTAATGAACAGGCAGACAGATTGGCTGGATCTGCACCACTGGGTGGTGAATCGATACATGACAAGGCAGATGTGGTCAAGGCCCTTTGGGAACAAGCAACAAAATCAGTAGAGAAACAAGATTATTATGGCCTGGAGAGAATGAGGCAACTGGGTGTAACCAGAGGGTCTGGCTGGCTCACTACACTCAGGAAAGGCAAGACGGACATATCAGTACTATCAGAATTGAAACTCTGCACTGGATGCTGAGGATGAGAACATAGCATGCATGGTAATGCCCCGAGTGCTGATATGTCCATTCTTGACTCAGCTCAACTCAACTCAAGTACATCGCAAATACATTTTTGATAGTCCATTTTTAACAAATTAGCATCATGATGCTAACATCCAACAGTGGTGACAAAATGGGTTGTGAAGTGAGAAGACCTCATGCCATGACAGAAGAGTGTAAATAAAAAAGTGAATTTTTCATGCCAATTGCACATTAGCCATACAGCGTTTGACCCATATTTGTTATATATCAGTAAGCATTTGATAAATGATCTGTCAGTGTCATGCTAACCGTCTTTACCTCCCAGATTTCCAGGTTCCCAGTTTATTGTGGTTTCTCATTGGCACCTTAAAAATTCCATTTATGGACTCAAACCAAAAACCTTCAGTCTGGCAGGCAAACATCTAGTCAGTGATCTACCACAGTTTATTTAAATTAACAAAAGGGTGTACATGTTAGACAGACATCAAAGCTGAGGTTGGGAAATTTAGAATCATGTAGACTCCAGCTGATAGAATGGCACTGATTGACTCCGTTCATAGAACTGATGTGAACACAGGCTGCTGAATGTCTTATTTCATCAGTGATACTACTATCATGTCACATCTGTTTTCTTTTATACAGACTCGATGAACTTCAAGAATTTATTGTAAAAACAAATGAAGGGTTGGCTAAAGAACCTAAAGAAGGCGATTACAAAGCGCTAGTGGACATTATGGGATTGCTGAATGCTGTACGGGACAGACAAGCTGAGACAGACATTATGTTTGAGCCGCTTAAACAGACTATAGACATGCTGAAGACCTGTGGCGTAGAAATGTCTGAAAAAGTCTACAGCCAACTGGAGGTAACGTTTATATAAATTTTCTTTGCTTGGTTTCTAATTAGAATGAACTATTTCTGTGTGTTTTTATTTTGGGATTTGACCAGGATGATTTATTCAAGACCGGCTCCAGCTGACGAGCCATGCTGCTGACGTCACCAAACTGGGCTAACGATAGGTTAACACAGCGATTCTCAAACTGGGTGCGTGGAGGTGCTTGAGTGCATATCAGGGATGCCTCAGCAATAATAAAGAATTTTTCCAAATCTGCTTGACATTTGCAGTTTTTTCTTCTTTTCTTAATTATTCAAACCGCTTTAAGGATAGGTGTGCCATTAAAAAAAAATGTTGCCCAACGAAAAATGTTTGAAAAAATATTTTTAGCGCAGTTTGGTGACATTAGCAGCGTGGCCCATCATTTGGAGCCGGTCTTGAATAATCCAACCCTCAGAATTGTTAAATGTATCATTAACATATATTACAATATGTCTAAGTATGATAAAGTATTTTCTTCTTCGACTTTTTCTTCAGTATTCAGTGCCTTAAGATTCATTTAACTTCCTTCATACATCTTCCATCACTAATTCGTGTTGATTTAAAGAGATTATGTTTTTCCGTTGCTGCTTCTCATACTATATTCTCCACTGTTTGTATCTTTAATGAGCATTGTATACTTTAATTCCAGATTGTATTCTAGATTTTATTTCTTTTCCTAATATTTTGAAGCAGTTGAAGTTTGTACCCAAGAACCTGATAAAATATTGTGGAAATAGAATTCTTGAATGCTACACAGAGCCTGTTTTAATATGTGGTTACACATTTTGAAAAGATTAGTAAATAAGTCACAAATATCATTGAAGCTATCAAATTTGGTTTTACAAAAGAATGTTTACACATGTTTTTAGAAGCATAAGGCAGCTGTCAGAAGGGCTAACACAAACATTCCAGTACTAGAATTTCAGCTCATCATATTTTTGCCAGGAGCAAATGAAATACATTTTGAACATATACAAAATGCACAAATCTATGTATGATTTGGTTTATACTTCCATGTTTTAACTATTCTGGAAACTAGGAGCTCCCAGACAAATGGATACAGCTGAAGAAGAAGGTGATGCTCATGAAACAAACTGTTGTACCCCTACAGCAGAATCAAGTTGCTAAGGTGAAGAGGAAAATGGTATCTTTTGATGTGAAGCAGCACACATACAGGGATCAATTTAGAAAGTGCCCTGCTTTCTATTATGACTGTGGGAAACCATATATTATTATAAACAACGTAAGTCAGGTTCTACTTCATTTGTCATTAATGATTTTACAGTTGTTGCTTAAATGAGCGTCTTTTATTATTGTTTTGTAATTTATTTTGAGATGTAAAAATGTAATCATCTAATTGTACTGACTACTGATAACTGATTTAAAAATCAATATCATAACACACCAGGTGTACCCATATACCCATCTCCTGCAGCAAATGTCCTAAGATGTAGATGCCAACTGTTCCTGTAGCACACTGATTATACACACATCATCGTCTTCACTTCAAACATCTGTCCTTCCCAGATCCACTCTTAATACCTCATTCACTCATTCTTATGCATGTTGTTTCATCTGACCTTGTGTCTTCTGTCAGCATTCGTTCATAAATGGTCTTCAGAATACCTCCCTTGTCTAGTACACATGTTTCCATAGCTATTATTGCTTTTGTAGTCAGAAAATTCATTCTTTCCTTCACACTCCTGCATCTCCTGAACAGTATATCCACATGATTCCCTGTAATGTTGGTGTACTGACACTCAGTATCATGCCACATTTGTCCATTTTTAATATTGTGCAGTACTGACTGAGAATCAGACACAACTGTACTTCTGGTTTTCCACCTCAGAGCTGCAGTGATCGCCTCCACCTCCATCGTCATGCGTCAAGTTGTAGACAAAAAAGCCCAATTTTTTGGGGGCCACAATCTTTCCCTTAATTCTAGCTAAAAATCCCCAGCCAGATTTTACATCCCTATGAACAGAACCATCAATGTACACTATTGCATCGTCTTACACAGCATTTTCATCTATCAGTTGTTGTACTTCTATCTAATTCTGCCATACTGTTACACGACTCTCTACATTCTCTTCCTAATGTGATATCTGTTTGTAAATATGTTAAAATTCATGCAAATTTATAATGTTGTATTTAAATTACCACCACAGCAAAAGTGGCCTTTAGCAAAATATGCTCACTAACAAGAAGTTGACAATTGCAGTGAGAGAAAAAGTGTGTTAAACTGCTATTTATAACCTGTGATGTTTGTTATACACATGTTAGACATGGACAATAAGCAAGCAAGCTGAAGGAAAACAACCTTCTGGCGCCACAGAGATGTGGTTTTTGAGACGAATGCAAAGAATATAATGGAATGACAGAAAAATATACTTTAGTTAGATGAAAATCCTAGACTGATTTCGTTATTTACATTGATTAGATAAGTTGAATGTAGACACCCAGTCCTTTTCAGACCAATTATGAGAAGAAATAAACTTGGAATTTGAAAACAACTGGCAAGATTGATGATGATGATGTGTTCATTTTTTACTGAATCTGTTTTGAATTATTTTACATTATGAAAATATTTAATTTACATTTTTGATGGAATTATTTTAAATTGGGGACAAATTCTTTTACATTGTGGAAGAAATTATTTTACATTGTGGACATCATTATTTTACATTGTAGATGGAATTATTGTATATTGTGGAAGTAATTATTTTGCACTGTGGTTACAATTAGTTTCTATTGTGGATGGAATTATTGTATATTGTGGACGTAATTATTCTGCATTATGGAAACAATTAGTTTACATTGTGGATGGAATTATTGCCTAAGTCTAAAAAGATGAGCAACCAGGACTTTCTAATAGAACTTACAGTCTTTGAATACAGATGAAGAAGATTTCAACAATGGTATTGAGAGGCCATGTTCAGACAGCAGTTGCACACTGCTGAACATACAGCTGTCTAGAAAAACCACAAACAGTTTGCAAAGTCCTGTAAAGGATATGCAATTATCTCTCTCCACTCTCTCTCCTTCTCTCTCTTGTGTGGGTAGGTGTGTGTATGTGTGCATGTGTCTGTCTGGCTGGCTGTCTGACTCTGTTTTGTCCTGCCCAGTATGGTTTTGGGGTCAAACCAAGACAACAGACAATTTCTAGATTTTTTTAGAAGGAAAGTCAAACTGGTCACCTCACTTCATGTGTATATTCAATGCCCTTATCTTTCTCTTTATTTTACCTTACAGTGTCATGAAGAGATTACCGAAATGGAAAATGAACTCAAAGAAATGCAGGAGTCTGCCCGTATATTTGATGTGCAGCTTCCAGATTTTAAGCAGCTGAGGGTCTGTCGCTCTGAACTGAAAATGTTGAAAATTCTTTGGGATTATGTGATACTGGTCAGAATGATGTTTGAGTTTTGGAAACGTGTCTTGTGGACAGAAATTGATGTTGAGCAGGTAACTCTATTTGATTTCATAGTGTAGAGATGGTGTTTAATGTTTGTTAGATAATGGTTTTGCGAATGTTTTTTTTATTTCTAGAACAATATTTGGGTATAGATTTTTAAAAAAATGTGGGGTTTAAAGTAATTTTAGCTGAAAACAATCATTTCATAACCGAAACAGAAAGATCAAAGCCAAGATTTAAAACCAGAATTGATAAGAGGCCAGTATATGGCCCATGTGGCTTAGTTGTTGTGAATGGTCTTCGTAATTCTAAAGTATCCAGCTCTGCTCCAGCTGTGGGTGATTTGGCAACAGACTGTTTGGTATTGATTTTAACCATGGTATTGAGAGCTGACCATTCATAACTATTCAGACTACTGATTGTATAATTGGATAGTAAAACCAAACAGCCAAAAAATACAGAAGGCTGGGTCTGCAAAGTCCTGTAAAGGATACACAGCTAATTCATATGGTATATACCTTCAAATACCAAGGGGAGGGGGGGGGGGGAAGTTCTGGTTTAACACTGAGATTTCTTACATATTTGTCACATTCTTGCTGTATTAAGATTGTACCTTTGTAATACGTATGACTAGTTTTGCCAGTCTAGGTCATCTGTTTACACTGTGTATTAATGTGGGTTCCAGGGCCCTATGCTGGGGGAAAACAAGCAAGTTGTAAGTAACTAAATCAGAGGGTCTCCTTTAAAGTTGGAGTGTATGTCTGAGAGGTGGGGAACCAACAGTCTGCATGCAGATGAGCCAGATCTGTAAGATAAATGTGCGTTGAAACTCAAGTTCTGGAACAATTCCACAATCCATCAGTGGACAATCAGAACTTTCTGCCAGAGTTTACTGGCGGTGAACGCTAAGAAGAAGAAGGAGAAGAAGAATTCTAAGAAGATGATGTATGAATCCTGATTTAAAAGATTCACAGTTTTGCATTTAGTGTATTCTTTATTTGGTATTCATTATATTACAATAATTCTAGAGTAGTTTGCTGCTGATCCTTTAAAATGTTTTCCTGTTGTGGTGCATAATGCGGTACATCCTGCTGACTGCTCTACTGCCCAAATTGTTCACCACAAATGGAGCGATTAGATACCAGAGAGGTGATACAATTCCTGATGTTGCAGGATAATACACCAACAGAAATACACACGAGTTTCAGAAATTTTATTCTTCATATGCTTTGAAAAAAAAAAAAATTGGTGCAAGTAGTTTAAGAGTGGTTACACAAAAGTTGATATGCCAAGATTGGGAAGACCATACTCAGATGCACAGATGAAAATGCAGAAAATGTAAAGAATATCATTGTCAAAGATTGGAAAATCATTACTGAGGACATTTCTAGTTAAACTGATTAAAAGTATAGTTGCTGGAATTTTATCGAACTGATTAAACATGAGAAAAGTTGTGTTTTCTGGGTTCCACACCTGCTAACACGTGAACAGAAGGAAATCAGGGTAATATGTTGTTGACAGTTACTCAGCAAGAGTGGGTCAGAAAATATTTGGAGTGCTTCGGTATCAGTAGATGAGACATGGTTTCACCATTATGATAACAAATCTAAAATTGCCAGCATGTGTTGAATGCTACAGCCTCTCCAATACCTGACAAACAAAGAGCACTGAAACGCGCAGGAGAAGGGATGCTGATAGTTTTTTTTTATGTGGGGATGTCAAAGGTTTTCTACTAGAGAATACCTACCTCAAGGTGAGACAGTATTTTTCAGGTCTCCTTAGAAAACTTAAAAAGTTGTGGCAAGAAAACAAGGAATTTCAAGCACACCAAATCTTCCTTTGTTTCAAGACAGAGCACGGATAGGGCAGCTAACAGCTAACAATTTGACTATTTGGTATTCTTCCTTACAGCCATTTTCACCAGATTTGGCAGTCTCAGACGTTTTTCTTTTCCCAAACATTGAAAAACATAAAAAGAATTCAGTTTGCCAGTGATAACAGGTTAAGCTAGAAAAATAGGGTGTTCTTTTTCCCTAAGTCCTTTTAAGGTCAAACAGAGGTGGCAGAAATCTTTTAATTTGGTAGATGGCTGTATTGAAAAGGAATAAACACTACTAAATTTCACCTTTCCATGTCATTTCTTTTTTAGTTAAGGTAAAGATTTATGGATCACCCCTCGTATTTCTTGACTTTATTAGTTATATAAATACAGCAAAGAGAGTACTAGAATGCAAAATACTGTGGAAAATAAGGATAGATAGATCAAGGAAACCATTGATAAAATAGACATAACAGACCTGATCTCTGGGTAAAGAATCATCATCATAGCATAGCGGTTCTCACCTGCCAGATGCGACTCTTTTCTTTTGGGTCGAATGACCCTTTCACAAGGGTCACTTAAAGCCATCAGAAAGCAGGTTGATGAACATGAAGATGGACAGACACAGGATATATTAAACTTGCCTTGTGCATGCTAACGAAAGAGCTAGAAGATCTGGTGAAGGATCTAGTGTCATTTTCGGTTGGCTGTGACCAGTACGATATTTTGGACTAGTTACAAGGTGATGAGGTATACACATGCACATGCATGTTGGGATTTCTTACTCAAGCATTCTTCTTTTACTGAATAGATTAATCCTGTAATTGTTAATTCATAGATGGATATAGACTGCAAGAAGTTGGCCAAGGAAATTCGAGGTTTGGATAAAGAAATGAGGGCATGGGATGTATACCTGGGATTGGAGAATGAATTAAAGAACATGATCACCTCTCTCAGGGCTGTGGGAGAACTCCAGAATTCAGCTATACGAGAGAGGCATTGGAATGAACTTATGGAAGCTGCAAAGGTTAGTACATTAGTATTTAGTGAAACATAGTTTGTTTCTCAACTCTTTCTGTCCCAAACAGCTCACTGTAGGGATTGGAAATTCTTTATGTGTACCATTCAATAAGTTAATCAAACATGTTTTTATATCCCATTTTTAGTCAAGGAGTCTTTAAAAAGCCAGGCAACATATTATCTTACAATTATTCTGTATTTGGGCCCCTGTGGAAGTAGTATACTTATGGGTTTAATGATGACATGTTTGTCTCTTTTTGACATTACATATGGCTACCTAGGACTGAAAAAGTTAATTGCCTTTCTTCTTATAGTTGGGACTGTGTGTTGCTTGGTGATCATGTGTGCCCACATTTCTTCTTTTTGTGTGTACTCTTGATCATTTCTGATTTAGACTTACCTTCATGCCATGATGTCAAACATCTTCTCTCTTGATTTTGCCCTCTTTTCCACTCCAACTTTTCTGTTGTCATAAATTACTAAAACACTCCCCTTCTCATGATGAGCATGTCAAACATCTTTATAAACTATCCAAAGGCTATGTAGTGGTTCTGTGGCTGAGAGGTTGATGAACTTATTTTCACAATGCTATTTTCAAAGTAGACCAATGTTTGATTCCCAAAATTAGTGGTCTGAAAAAGAAGTGGTTTTCATTGCTTTTCAAAAGTGGCATCACAATTGCACTGTGGAGGAGATTGAGTCTTTGCATTGTAATATTTCCAAGGTTAACAGTTTATACCTTCAAGAAGCCTCCATCTTTTTTTCTTTAAAGCTATGAAGAAAGACAATGATGCATTTTGTCTCATGTGTTCTTCCACCAGTGAAGCAACTAAGAACAATGGTGGGTACTGTACCAGTAAATGGTTTCATAGAATATCAAATAATCAAATGGTTATCTAGTCAGACGGAATGAATCAGCCAGCAGCTAGTGTGTACTGCACGAGAACAGCAGGCTACAATGCAAGAGGGTGACCTAGACAGAAATGAGTGGAAGGAGTAAAAGAGACATTACAGAAACATAATGTAACATTAACACAAGCTGTGCAACTAGCATAAGATATGAAAATATATGTAATCCCTCTCTGTGATGCTTTAGGGCATAAGCAATACAATTACATCAGACTTCCCTCTGTGACACTTTACAGCATAAGCAGTAGAACACAAGAAGAAGAAGAAACAGTCTTCCACTAGGATTGCTACCTGAAGGGTTAACACTGCAGTAACTCACTGAACCATATATAGGATATCAGCTCAACAAGAACAAATCTCAGATACCCATTCAACCTTATAAAATGGTTAGACAGGGGCACCTTCCGCTGCATCAAGTATTACCTTGATGTACATGTCCTTGGTAAGGAATCTTAAAACAACTTCAGTAATTTATGTACAGGAAAACCTTGTTAACCTGAACTCACTTAACACTTTCAGTACCGAGGCTATGGCATCTGAGGCATAAGGGATAGTAAAGAGAGGCATACAATTGGGCAGTCATTTGGCTTTTAGGTAGGAACCTATAAACTAGTGATGAGTTCCTTGAGACTGAAAAAGTTAAAGAGAACACTTGCCTAAGTTTAGTCCCAGCAGGGATCTATTATCATTAGTCCTCGGTTAGCACCAATTTGTTTAACATGAACTCAGTTTTCAGCTCCATGAAATTCATGTTAAAAATGTATAACTGTATTTGCCACATATGTTTATTAACTCAAACAATTAGAATGTATATTTTGCAGGTTTCATTCTCTATGGATAAAAATACAACTTTGTATGACCTGTTGAAGTTGAATCTGCACAAATATGAAGATGAGGTACATGGCATTGTAGACAAAGCTGTCAAGGAGACAAGCATGGAGAAGACATTGAAGGAATTTGGTGTGACGTGGGCCAACATGTCCTTTCTTCACTGGAAACATCCAAGAACGGGCATAACCTTGCTAACTGTGGAGGAGGAGGTTATCGAGACACTAGAGGAGAACCAGGTGCTGTGTCTTCTTCTTCCTCCGTGTTTGCCCTTAAAAGGGCAGTTGGCACACTGTGTAGTTGTTTTCAGCTAGGATGTAATATCTCAACCTTTCAGGAAATTTCTAATTCATCACCTTTTATGAGTAGTTCACCATTGTGTCCATGTGGACTGTGTGTGCAGACTACAGAACCTGTCCTGCAAGAATGTCCCTTGTACAGCCCATTAAGAAGGTAAAATTGGCCCAATTATGTACTTATAGTAGTATGGAACTAAAAGGGAAATCCTAAAAACAGTTATGTTTATCACAAGAACTTGTCTGTCGGTGTAAATCAGAACAAAAGAAAGAAAAAAATGTCATGCTTGCTAAGAGGCAAGGGATCTGTTGCAGGATATTTATCATAACTGATGTCTTTTGTGGATGTGGATTTAAATCCTCAATCTCCCAGTTCCAGATGGGAATCTTGGATTAATAGATGTGGCCTAAAGAGTGGCTCATCAAATATATTAAGCTGACTGCGTGTTCCAGGTGAAGAAAAGAGGCATTTGGAAGTCTGAATAAAATTATTATCAGAAAATGAAATTTCTGTACTGCAGCTTGCCTCTCCAACATTTCCCTCCTGTTCATCGAAATGAACACCCACTAGGTGCCTTAGTTTTTCTAAGCTTTTCTTCACACCATTCACACTCCTAACCTAGGAATGTGAAGTCATAACAAAGAGTTATGTGTATTTATTAAATATCCAGTTAAATATTTAATCAAATGTAGCAGGTCAGTTGTTTTGATAGTTAAAAGTTGAAGTTAGTAATGATTTAAAATCAGTGTGTTGATGTTATTAGAGAATGTTGAATCAAGAATCAACATCACATCACTCGGGACATCCCCATATGTGCTCTGTCTCACCATCTTCAGCAGGAAGTGAAGAGTTCCATTTCCGGTGGTACCAGTAACTCTCTGATTGTATATTCGTCTCACACTTCACTTAAGTGTTGAGTGAAAGCCAGATCCCCTGGTAACTCCCTGCAGAGCAGTTCACCTCAGACCATAATGATCTGTTTGGGCCTCTGCACTTTTCATTCTCTCAAAAAAACCCTCACAATATCTAGCTTATCATACATCATTTCACCACCAAGTGGTGCAGAACCAGCCAGTCTATCTCCTGTTTATTTCCCAACACACTGGCATGACTTAGAGAAAATATCCAAAGGGCGCTAACTACCTGGGACCTTGAAAGTGATGCTTGCCACACTGCATGGAGCATGCCTGTGTGAACATCTGATGTTATTAAAGATTGATCATTGAGCAAGATGATGGTCGTTTCGTGGTACCCATTCTATTCAGGTTTGACCTGATATCCTAAATCACTTTTTTTTTTTTTTTTTTTTTACATATTCTACAACCTCACAATAGACTGCCACTGTAACTCATGTGAGATAGATAACTTGATGACATTTGTCATACAACTTCATAATGAACTAATTAACTGCAAAAACTGTCTTTTTCAATTTGGAAACCATGTCACTTAAAAACATCAGCTGCACAGAGTTTTCAAAAACAGTACAATACATTAAAAAAACTAACTTGATGGCAAAGTGGCACAGAAAACTAACTTGATGGCAAAGTGGCACAGAAAACTAACTTGATGGCAAAGTGGCACAGAAAACTAACTTGATGGCAAAGTGGCACAGAAAACTAACTTGATGGCAAAGTGGCACAGAAAACTATCAAAACATTTTAAAAAGATAAAGGACAGATATTTGTGGAAGAACATTCATCCTTCTTATGGCTTTCTTTCCTATAAGCTGCTACCCTAAGGTTTGGACCCCCTTCCTTTTACTTCCCCCGACACAATTTTAATCTGGAAGGCAAGCCAATTTGCAGAATTCAACTTACCCCATTCAATCTCTCAAACTTTTTTTTCTGGCAGTGTAATGGTTACACCCAGCTGGTGTAACTCACAGTCAGATGCAAGTTAGGATGTACCTCATAACTTTTGCCTGTTGGCATTGTACATGGTGATAATGTCCAAGTAATATATTGCCAGAATTAGGTTGTTTTTGTTGACTGTGCTGCTTTTCAGTTATAAATCTGTTAACATTTTAAAATCAAGTTAAAATATATTGAAACTGTACTGTTATCACAGACCATAACCTTCTTGATTTAAAAAAAAAATCAAAAATTGACTTTGAGAACATCTGATGCAATAGGTTTAACACTAGACTTATTCCCCTTTGTGTGTTTTCTATTTTTGTTGATAAGATTTTGAAAACACTAGATAGGTAGGTAAGTTGTACCCCACCAGGACATCACACAAGTGATAAACACCCACTGACACAAAGTGCCACCAAGCGAATGAAGATCACCCATGGAGAGGTCCCGGAAACCCCCTTCAGCGTCAGGCCATATTTAAGGCCCGGCTATATTTAGGGCCCCCTGCAAAACTAGAGTGGGGCTTAAAAATAACTAAAAATTCCATCCCACAAGGGGATGATGTAGATTAAAAAAAAAAAAAAAACTATATAAAATACAAAAATGAAATAAGTAAGAAATGCAATAATATTATTGGTGTTGATGATTTGTAAATATCTTCATCCTCTGCCTGGACATAATGTATGAAACTATAAAGTACTCAAAATGTATAATGTTTTTTGTATTCTTCTACAGGTTCAGCTTCAAAATATGATGACCTCCAAGTATATTGCTCATTTTCTGGAACAAGTCTCATCATGGCAGCAAAAACTCTCAGTCACAGATCAGGTATGTGAGGAATGTCTGCACATTCATGTGATCATTACCTAGCACAGATAAGCTTATTGTGATCATTATTATCATTGTCTAGCACAGATAAGCTTATTGTGATCATTATTATCATTGTCTAGCACAGATAAGCTTATTGTGATCATTATCATCATTGTCTAGCACAGATAAACTTTTTGTAATCATTATCATTATTGTCTAGCACAGATAGGCTTATTGTGATCATTATCATCATTGTCTAGCACAGATAAGCTTTTTGTGATCATTATCATCATTTTCTAGCACAGATAGGCTTATTGTGATTATTATCATCATTGTCTAGCACAGATAGACTTTTTATGATCATTATCATCATTGTCTAGCACAGATAGGCTTTTTGTAATCATTATCATTATTACCTAGCACAAATAGGCTTATTGTGATCATTATCATCATTGTCTAGCACAGATAGGCTTTTTGTAATCATTATCATTATTGCCTAGCACAGATAGGCTTATTGTGATCATTATCATCTCTGTCTAGGACAAATAAGCTTATTGTGATTATCATCATCATCATTGTCTAGCACAGATAGGCCTATTGTGATCATTATCATCTTTGTCGAGGACAAATAAGCTTATTGTGATCATCATCATCATTGTCTAGCCCAGATAGGCTTATTGTGATCATTATCATCTTTGTCTAGGACAAATAAGCTTATTGTGATCATTATCATCATTGTCTAGCACAGATAAGCTTATTGTGATCATTATTATCTTTGTCTGGGACAAATAAGCTTATTGTAATCATCATCATCATTGTCTAGCCCAGATAGGCTTATTGTGAACATTATTATCTTTGTCTGGGACAAATAAGCTTATTGTGATCATCATCATCATTGTCTAGCACAGATAGACTAATTGTGATTATCATCATCATTGTCTAGCACAGATAGGCCTATTGTGATCATTATCATCTCTGTCTAGGACAAATAAGCTTATTGTGATCATTATCATCATTGTCTAGCCCAGATATGCTTATTGTGATCATTGTCATCATTGTCTAGCAAAGGTAAGCTTATTGTGATCATCATCATCATTCTGTTGTGCCCTTAAGTTACCTTGGCCTCACTGTCTTGTCCTTCATTGTTTTCTTTATCCTGTTGAATCTTTTTTCCTTGTTGTGATAGAAAGTGTTTAATACCAGGGGACACTACAAATCATGCGTAGGAATGAGAAACGGATGTGCTGATTTCAAAGACACTTATCTTTAGGACTAAAGAAAATTAGACAGAGTGAAGATAAATTTTGATTTTGGCTGCTAGATTAGGGAATCTTTTTTAAGACTAGTTTAAAAAAAAAAAACTTTATTATAATAATGCAAGGAGATTGAGGATAGCAGTATAGCTAAACAGCATATAACTGACAGTCAGCATTCACATCATTTTAACGTCTTGTAGGGAAGACTGAGCACTCACAGATTTGTCACAAACATAATAATACTGATATTTCAATGTTACAAAAATACACAAATGTAAACTAATTGATGTTGCTGTGAGTGAATCAGAATATTCAGAGTAACAGTTAATGTTTACTGACCCTTTTGGCCCCGAGCAGTGCTGCATGTGTGGTCTGCAGCTGCCAACTTGCATCAACTAAATGCATATCATAGTGCATTACGATATCTTTTTACACTTGGTCTCACAAACTAAAGAAATCTGGCTAAATATATTATCAGTATATCTTCCCTCTATAAAACTGTATATTACACATTGCTTCACTGTGCAAACTGTGTGGCTCTCTTTTGTTTATATGCAGTGAAATCATGTAGGATTCACAGAGTTAAAAGAGCTGTATCTTGAAGAAATTATTCTTAGCTGCATGCAGAATTACATGGTCAAGCCAGCTCATTTGCTTTACTTTCTGACATTTTTTACTGCTTAGACTGTACATTTTCTTCATCAGTGAGTTAATAATCCCCCCTTCCTGCCCCCCCCCCCCCCCCCCCCCCCAAAAAAAAAGAGGACAATGGGGGGGGGGGGAATAAAGTAAACTGTCCAGTTTTAATTACAGAATAATCACTGAAACCATCAATTGCATGCATGACACAAGTTGGAGCCCTCATACATTGCTTTGATGATACTGAGACCAATCAGGACTATACAGTTCTATTAACATTTAATGAATGTGAATTTCTTTGGTTCCTTCAAACAAATTATAATCTGCCTGATTGGCTTATATATATTCTTACATTTACTTCATTTCCATTGTATGTAGCTAATAACATCTACAGCATTGCTACAAGCACTTTTATTAATTTGTGAAGATGTAAAATACTATGTCAGTTTTTTGTATTGATGCACTTCTACTTTTCACATTCTGCAGGTCATTTCAATTTATGTCCAAGTTCAGAGAACATGGATGCATTTGGAAAGCATATTTATAGGTTCAGAAGACATTAGAAAACAGCTCCCAGAGGACACAGACAGATTTGAACAAACTGATGCTGCATTTAAGGTGTTTAACATTCATGTCACTTGTGTTTTTATTTATGGAAAATTGTGTGTAGGTTTTTTGGTTTAAAAAAACAAAAAAACTTTTTATTAAGTTTTATGCATTTTATAATTATTAATTGGATGTGTGTAAAATGCATAATTTGTGAGTGACCGCCAACAATATATGTATTAACATTTTCATATTTAAAACACGAGGAGGTGTTAGCATTTTGAGGGAAATTAATACTGCTGATAAAGTTAAATTACTGCAAAATAATTGTTAATCTGTTGAATTATTACTGATCTATTGTGTGATTCTAGTGATCATGGGGGAAATGGTGGGTCATAATGCCCGTGCTAAATGGAACGGCTCATAGGGCAGATAATTAATACTTATGTGATTTTAAATGTCCAATTTTGAAGTAAAAAAGATTATATGCATTGGATTATTAATTTGAAATGATTCCCTCATCGTGGTACTACTTACTACGTTGCTGATGACAATATGTCTATTTGGGTACTTCATTTGTTATTCACATACCTTCATAAATGGCCTAGTCTTTCATATTATTGAACACCTATTAACATGTAAGTATATATGTGTTTATAACTAATTTTTAACATACAACTGGTGATGTTTTAACGTGTCAACAGCAAGTTGCAAAGGAAATCACTGTGACACCGATTGTGGTTGATGCTTGTAATCAGCCCAGGCTGTATGAAAGGCTGGAATTCATTCAGAAGGAGCTTGTCAAGTGTGAAAAGGCATTAGCCGAGTACTTAGAGACAAAACGGTTGGCGTTCCCAAGGTTCTACTTTGTGTCTTCAGCAGATTTATTGGATATTTTATCCAATGGCAACAACCCTCCAGTTGTAAGTTTCTCTGTGATGTTCTGACACTATCTTCCAGCTGTTAGTTTATCTGTAAGGTTTACTCCAAACAAGAGTATTAATTATGGCTCTGTATGCTTCAAAATAGTCTTACATTGTACAGTGGCCATAATTAATTTAGTAAAATTCATGCATGTAAAATCTGTGGGAGTTTCAGAATACAGTAATTAAATGAAGTGAAGGAATTAAAGAACGCTTTTCATACCTCAAAGTGCATGGTGTAAACTTCCATATTTTTTTTGTTGTTAATCAAATGTCAGTCGATGGCTATGTGATGAGCATCACACCAGCTGCCTCTACATTCCACGAGATATTCCTGGTGCTTATTTTTGTTGGTTTGACCTTGGAGTCCAGGTCAGTTTGCAAAAGTTGGTTTGATATTTTATAAACTGATGACCATCAGACTGGCAGGGGAACAGGTAAACATGCTAGCTACTGTGCTAAAGCACATAGAACATAGTACAAAGTACATAGAGGTACCGATTGTTTCTTAGAATCACTGGTAGTAAATGGTAGTACAAATTCCATTAAGTTTGTGATGTGAACAGTGTGTTTGTTGAAAATAGTAAAGTGTGAATATTAGGCAAACAATGGTAGAGGGGATATTTGAGAAGTTTTTGAAACATCTATTCTGTTAGGCTGACAGGTACTCCTAGAGAGGGATACTATGATGTTACCAGTGAATGCACAGTGAATTGTCTTGTCTGAAATAAGGACAAGAAAATTATGAGAGATCAAAGCCATTGTTTAACATAAGTTCAACAAGTCTTCTTAAAGTTACTGTGTGTGCATTTTAAATCCTCATAAAGTGAGATTCTGATTTAAATATAATGAAAGTGTGAGTAACCAACAGTGTCAGATTGGGTACTACAGAAGGCAGACGTCAGTCCTTACGGACCCTGGAGCTGCGCCACTAGTTTTGGGAACAACATCTGCTATGACTGTAAAGTCTGGTGCAGGATTTACAGTCTCTGCCACATAGTCCACATAAAAATGTTGATACTTTGTTTTAGTGAGGCTGTTTCAGATGTCTCATCTCTATAGCTTGCTGTATTTGGCCTCTTGCAAACTGTAACAGTCCGCCTTTTCACTGTCTGCCTCTAAATCAGTTGGTCTGGAGCAGATCTCTCCCAGGTATCTGTGTCAGTGTTGGTATCTTATAGGTCGCATTTGCACTTGTCCTTTTAGCATAGCCTTGGCCTTCCTACAGATCTTTTCCCTGATTCCAGTTTAGCATACAGAAGATCTTTGGAATGTGACCACACTCCATGTGGGTGACATGTCCCAACCTGCAAAGACATTGTAGCTTTAGTAGAAAATAATGTTGGCATTCCTGCTGTTATGAGTTCACATTGCTGGTGACAAAGTCTAGCCATGATATACCAAAAATGTGTCTCACACAGCAGAGGTAGAAAGTATTTAGTCTTTTTCATATCTT
The DNA here is from genome assembly GCA_905116865.2 of Candidula unifasciata. Classification (NCBI taxonomy): domain Eukaryota; kingdom Metazoa; phylum Mollusca; class Gastropoda; order Stylommatophora; family Geomitridae; genus Candidula; species Candidula unifasciata. The sequence continues at coordinate 575,600 of CAJHNH020001213.1, read as the reverse complement.
GAGGCACATATTGAGTCCAAGTTTCACTGCCTTTAAGGACTGTGCTCAGGAAGCATGAATGGGGACTGCTGCTTCACATTTTGTGGGGAAGCTGGTAAGCGACACTGGAGTAATCTCCTCAGGGCACAGGCTAAGGAAGAGTAGCAGGATATATTTTAAACATTCTGCTAGATTGAAATATGGTTGGATAAAGTGATTTCCCCTCTCCTCCATGAGGTTCACAGTCTTCTCTGTGATGAAGTCTATTTAATAACACACAGTTTCCATGTTCAAAGACTGGCATATATTTTTATCAAATACAATAAAGGCACATTCATCACGCAAGGCAACTCGCACTTGGATAAATCAAGCACTTGTATGAAATATAATTTCTGTGTGGGTTCCTGAGCCCCATTGTGTGGAAGACAAGAACAGACCCACAGCAAGCATGTTGTAATAGTTGACTTATTGTGGGCTTCCTTCAGTAGGAGTGTGTCTTGCCCGAGAGGCAAGAAACCAATATTCTGCATATAAATAAGTCAGTTCTGTAAAACAGATGTGCAAACAACACTCAGGTTCTGGAACAAAACTAAATTCCAGAGATGGATGTAGAACCAGAATGTTACACCATAGTTTACAGCTGCTGAATGCAAGGAAGAAGAAATATGTGTGCTGTCTGCAAACTAAGAACATAAGAAAGTAATCATTTTTTGTCATACAAGAGCAGGAAACAGTATGGATAAAGAAATCTGTACAGCTACTGCCAGAACCATTATTACTGCCTGTGTGTACCACTTTTGTGGTGTGGGAAGGTGATCTTTCAGTCTGTAGATTTAGGGCCCCTGCAGTCGCCACAAACTACAGGCTAGGGTTTTATTTTTGAATCTGACAGAAAAACTGATATCCTGACTGAGAATTCATTCCTGGGTCTCCTGATGGAAAGCTGAGCATTCTTGACTGTTTAGCTACCTGCTCCTTAGCTTGCACAACTACTGGCTAACCAAGATTGCAGTCTGTGCTGTATGAGAACATTAGAGATGAATAGCGGCCAGCAACGATGACTTGCAGTGGCTTTTATAGCATATCTGTGGTTAATAAAACTACAGCTATGATGTCAGTATGAAGAGTTTGAATGAGTTCTTCTTCCTGATCTATGCCATGTGGTATGGGTAGTCTTCTGTCTCTTGTACTTTCACTGATTTCTGACACATTTAAAAAAAACCGCATTATTTCTCATTATTTAGGTAGCCAAGCAGTTAACTAAACTCTTTGATAGTCTTGCAAACCTTGAGATTCCCAAATCAAGTGCCCTGACAGCAACTGCAATGTACAGCAAGGAAGGTGAATATGTGAAACTGGCACACACCTGTGATTTATCTGGCCAGGTATGGACATTTGTTAATAGCTGGTATATGAAGAGCTGTGTCTGCACACATATTGACTGTTGTTTTATAAGAACTGGAAATATTGTTTAAACTATATTTTTTTCTTTCTCATTCATGGTTAATTTGAATGAATTGTAAATAAATTAGAATGTAACACAACAAAGAGAATTGAAACACTACAGATTCTTGGAAAATGCACATATTATAGCAATAGTAATTATAGGGCCCATTTTATGCCAGTGGCATATGATAAATAAGTAAGTAAATTGTACCCCACCAGGACATCACACAAGCGATAAACACCCGGTGACAGAGACTGCCACCTTGCGGCTGAGGATCACCCATGGAGATGTCCTGGAAACCCTGTTCAGCTGTTTAGGCCACATTTATGGCCCGGCTATATTTAGGGCCCTCTGCAAAAGCCAGGATGGGGCTTCAATTAATGAAAAATTGCATCCCACATAGGGAATGACTTGTAGCTCTACTACAGGACATATGATGCTAGACCTTCATTTTTATAAACTAGCTGGCATTTTATGGGTGAGGTACCAACATCATATTGACTGCCTTCACTGTCCATGTCATTTCCTGATACCTGGTTTACAAGGTCTGAATTCAGTTATTAAAAGAAAAATCAGTGCATATATTTTAACTAGCAATAGTTACTCTAAGTAAAACTAAAGTAAAAATCCTTTTTCACGCCTTTAGGCACATCAGGCATATGGGAAGAGCGTCCATATTTTTACAGACCATCGGCACTAGGTCGGTAATGTGGTCAGCATTATGCCGGCCCTTTTTTACTTCCCCAGGACAGCCATCCTGATACCCATTTAAGGCTGGTTGACCTGGGACGCCCCATACCATGATAAAAATCCACGCAGCCAGCAGTGGGTTTTGATTGCGGTATGTTAGAATTCCGAGTCGGACTCGCAACGCTTAAGCCATAGATGCCGCAATTGTTACTCTAAGGCTGTAAAATGCAGAAGAAGACAAAATGACACTCAGTTGTTACAAAACTGTTCAGATGAGAGCCATGCGGGTTACTTAAAGCAAATTGCTATTTTTTTTGAGAATCTTTACATTAATCTTTGAGTCGATAAACTGTGTGCTGAGAGGAGTGGCTGGCTGAGCAGTTACAATGCTGTGCTCTCATGCAGGTGATCTGAGTTGAATCCTCTGTAAAATAATAGACATTTTTTTTCTATCAGCAGTGAAAAAATACATCCTATTCTGCACAGGTTGTGGCGACAGCACTAGCCAAGAGGCTATACATTTTGAGGCTTAAGACCCTCTGTCACTGCCCTAAAAAAAGAGGCAAATACAGGCAGTAATCATAGTCTGTGTGCTGGGCATCGTACAGAATGTTATAGCTTCAGAACAACACAGTTTATCGTTTTGCAGGCATTGCTGAACTGACTCCAGCATTATTTGGCTGTTTGCAATTTTCCTAGGCAATTTTATGTTCAGCAGTTTGTGTTGCTTTTCTTCTCTCATCTCATTAGAAAATCATCATTGTCCTGTTGGGCCATTATTTTTCCACATAGGGCTCACAGTCTATTTTTCCGTTCCATTCTGTCTTTTGCATTCAGTTTAATATCATGAATAGAATCCAGCACCTTTAGCCTCTCTTTATGGGTGAGGTACCAACATCATATTGACTGCCTTCACTGTCCATGTCATTTCCTGATACCTGGTTTACAAGGTCTGAATTCAGTTATTAAAAGAAAAATCAGTGCATATATTTTAACTAGCAATAGTTACTCTAAGTAAAACTAAAGTAAAAATCCTTTTTCACGCCTTTAGGCACATCAGGCATATGGGAAGAGCGTCCATATTTTTACAGACCATCGGCACTAGGTCGGTAATGTGGTCAGCAATATGCCGGCCCTTTTTTACTTCCCCAGGACAGCCATCCTGATACCCATTTAAGGCTGGTTGACCTGGGACGCCCCATACCATGATAAAAATCCACGCAGCCAGCAGTGGGTTTTGATTGCCTTTGATGTCAGTCAATGACGTTTCTAAATATCTCGCTAATCTCAAAAACAGTAATGCATCAGGTCTAGATGGTGTGAGCAATAGGATCCTTCGTTGTACTGCATCAGTTATCTGCACGTCATTAACCTACATTTACAACCAGTGCATCGCCAAGGGTTACTTTCCTCCAGCCTTTAAAATTGCCAAAGTCTATCCTCATATAAAATCTAGATCATTAGACAGTAGTATTCCCAGTAGCTATAGACCTATCTCTCTACTATCATCCCTATCAAAACCACTAGAAAAGCACATTCACAAAACAATACTCCAACATTTAGATCAAAATGAACTTATTGTTGACAACCAGTCAGGGTTTCGACCAAAATATTCTTGTCATACTGCCTTAACAAATATGATAGAAAACTGGCATCAGAATATTAACGAAGATAAGATATGTGGTGCAGTGTTTATAGACTTCAAAAAGGCCTTTGACATGATAGACCACACTATTCTTATCCGAAAGCTGGTAACAATGAAAGTGAGTTCCAACCTATTAACAATGCTAACATCTTTTTTATTAAACAGAAAACAAGTTGTTTCACATAATAAATCTATATCACAGACTACTACTTTAAATTCTGGAGTTCCTCAGGGTTCTATTCTTGGCCCCCTTCTATTTGCAATTTACATAAACGATCTGCCCTTAAGTCTGTCGTCGTCGTGCGATTTATTCGCGGATGACTGTACCATCCATTCAAATGCTCGAACTTGTAATATACTAGAGTTGTCTTTGCAACAAGAATTAAACAATGTAGTTAGTTGGAGCTATGCAAACCGCATGCAAATCAACATAAGTAAGACAAAATCTATGTTAATAACAACAAGACAAAAACTGTGCACTTTAAACTCTCATAGAACCCTTCAACTCTACCTAGGTAACACACCAGTAGAAAGTGTAACTGAGCACAAAACTTTAGGTCTGATCATCGATGGAAATCTTACCTTCAACTCCCATGTGCAAACACTTGTTAAGCAAACTGCTACAAAGGTATACCAACTAGCAAAAATTAAAAACTTTCTGGATGAAAACTCTAGGAAATTATTCTATACTTCTCATATTCAGACCCACATAGACTATTGCTCCACAATATGGGATGGATGTGCAAATTCAGTCATCAAACGTCTGAAAGCACTGCACAGAAGGGCTGTTCGTTTAATAGCTAATAGTCATGAAAGTGACTGTTCGCACCTATATAAAGAACTCATGCTATTACCGCTCCGGGAACGCCTACTATTCAATAAAGCTAAACTTATTAAGAAAATCATATCTAAAAATGTTCCATGTTACCTTTGGCCATTATTTAAATACAATGGAAGACATAGCAAACGCCTTAACATATTGCATATCTCTAAACCTAGAATAGACCTATATAAAACAAGCTTAGCGTACTCTGCAGCTCAGCTGTGGAATAATATTCCACCGGAAATAAAAAATATCAATAACCCCTTTAGATACAATCGGAAACTATTTGATTATTATTTCACTACAGACTATATGCCCCCCTAAAAAGATTATAGTATGTTAAGGCTTTGATGTATTTCTTATTAACGGTTAACGGGAAGGGGGGGGGGGGGGGGGGGGGGGGGGTGCTTGGTGGTGGTTGAAAACTGAAGCTTACTATTGTTAAAACTGAAGATGTGAAAGTTGAAAACTGAAGCTTATTATTGTTAAAACTGAAGATATCAGTCGAATGCATTCCAATATTTGTAACTAATATTTAATTGGTTTTGATGATGTTTATATTATGCAACCTGTAAGACTTACATTTTTTGAATAGGCTTATTATTATACTCTTTCAAACGTTCAAGTAATGTCAGTATAAATTAGAGCACATTCCAGCATTTGTAATTAAGACTTAGATATTTTTTTTTTTTTCTTCTTCTCTTTTTTGTTCTTTTGTTTCTTTTCTATATTTCTCAAATTTTTAATTGTGCATTCCTCTTTTTATTAATTATTATTATTATCAATTATTATTATTACTATTAACTATGAAATGAGGTAAAAATGAAACATTGTATGAAAGGAGCAGAGTGGAAGGGCAGAATGTTAGACGGGCCTGCATGCCCAATTCTTAACCCTTTGAAAATAAAGTTTGTTCGTTCGTTCGTTCGTTCGTTCGTTCGTTCTCTTGTGGCTATTTTTGGCCCAATAAAAAATGCTCACCACTAAATCACAAATATTATGATCAGATCTACAAAGACTTTAAAATGAGATGGATTATATACTGTACTGCTTTGAAAAAATGAATACCACAAGAAGAAAAGAAGAAGAAAAAGAGGAAGAAGAAGAAGAAGAGGAGGAGGACAAAGAAAGAAGAAGAAGAAGAGAAGAAAAATAATAATAAAAAGAAGAAAAGTAAGAATAACAACAACAAAAGAAACAGAAATAGAAAAAGCAGAAGATAACTATCTAGTTAATTTTTGCATCACCTGCAGAAGTGTCATAATCCACAAGTAGTGGGGCTTAATATAATAAGTGGAGGACGGGCCTTGGTGAGCTGTTCCGGGTGTCTAGTGGAAAAGAATGTCTTATCCCTTAAAGTCCATCGTGTCCGAATTGTCTGCCAGTGTCTCTCTGCCACCTGCCAACAAAGTCCAACATGTGTCCGGTAAACCAAACGTAAGCTTGCCATTTGGTCGTCCAGGTAAGCTGACTGCTCTAATTATGCTACCGCGACGACGTTGTATCTCACAGTACCTTTTGCAAAGTCACCAATTCATCTTGTCCCTGTCCGATAACATCCGGTAATACGTGCAATAGGAGAAACCAACCCTGAGCCTCATGAATCAGGTGGGCCCATTCTCTGAAAATGTCTAGGAGCTCGTGTGCCGAAACATTTGTCGACGAGAGATTACTTCTACTGATGATTGGTAGACTCCTGCTGTACATTCTCCCCTGTGGAGTTTCTTCTTAATTTGTTTCTTCTTGATTACCATGTACATTGCGGTTTACCATTGTCATTTAACACTTGTTCCTTAACTTGTTCTTGTTATAAAGTTTAGACATAATTAGGAAAGGATGCCTTGAACATGTCTGAAGCATTCATGAATTAATCTTCAGGTTGAAGTTTGGTTGTGTCGTGTGGAGGATGTCATGAAAGCAACAGTACGTAAAGAAATGTATGATGCAGTAATGAGCTATGAAGAGAAGCCACGAGATAAATGGCTCTTTGATTATCCTGCTCAGGTCAGTTTCAAGTATGCATCATAGGAAGTTATATTCACGTTTCTACTCATGGACAGACTATGAATGCACATTTTTACGTCAAAGTATTCGAACGACTTCGTCGACGAGTCAGTCATGTCTGTCCTCAGATTGCCAATAGCCTGATCTTCCACCATGACAACCAGGGAGTATCTTGCCAAGAAAAAATTCAAACCTTCCCACAGCCTGCACACAGCCCAGACCTGTCTCAGTACGATTTTTTTACTGTTCAGACTGTTCTTGTCATTCAAGATGCCACCCCGAGGTACATTCGCATCATCCTGTTCACTTTGTATATAGTTCTTTCAGTGTTTCCATTTCCACAGTTCATCTTCAGCATGGTCTTCTTTTGGCACTGTTACTGCTGTATCTGTACAAGACTGTTCTCTGTGGCGCCCTGTGTGTTGCCATTCTTGTTACATGTCCAAACCATTTAATCTGTTGTCTGCCGATAAAGTTCAGTGTTGGTTCTGCATTGAAAATCCTTCTGATATCGTTGCTCCTAAGTCAGTCTTTCCTTGTTACACCTAGATTTGTACGTGAACATTTCATTTCGGTGGTGACTATTTTTCTATTTCTACCTTCTCAAGACAGTGTCCATGTCTGACACTGATAGCATAATATTGGTAAAAATACTGTAGTGAACATGCTTCTTTAGTGTTCATATTCATGTTCTTGCATTTCAGTATTGGTGCATCTCCCCCCCCCCCCCCCCCCCCCCCCCCCCCACCTCGCCCATGGGTTGCAGGGCTCCATTGTAAGGAGAACAAGAAAAGATCCATTGCCCTTTGTTGTTAGATTCGACTAATTGGGGGCTTCTTTTGAAGTTGTGGTTGCCTCTGCTTGAGAGGCAAGGAATCAACATCTCTATACACATAAGTCACATATGTGTAAAGAATGTGCATGCAACACTGGTTCTGGAACAAGAATAAAGTCCAGAGGGGGACGAACAACCAGAACTTTCTGCTGGAATTGCAGCTGGTGAATACAGAGAAGAAAAAGATGCCATCTGTCCTTTATCTTGATTGGCTTAATTGCATCTTTGTTTTAATTTTTTTTGTTAATACTCCATTTTCAGTTTCAATTTACTGATAAAATTTGGCAATAATTTTCACATTTTTTGTAAATTGACATTATGCTTGTATGGGGAACTGAATACGCTGGCAGTCATACATATGTAACTTTATGTTTGGGATAATACAAAAAGGATTTTTAAAAAATATTAAAAGTGATAGCAATTACAATAACCATGCCATTGTTTTGTAATGTGTCAGTATTTTTGTTCAGGATGTCAAGAGTGTTAAGACCATGACATCAGGGTGCAGATAAGCATGGTTATGTTATAATGACAGTTTGAATAGGGTTATCCCACTTTTGACATGCACTAAAGAGGAGCAGCATTCTGTTATCCATTTATTGATTGGTTAAGTGGTGAAACATACAGAAATTATTTGGCAGATGAAGGTCCAGTATGGTGAGGCAGGCTTGTCAGTCCAGCAACCGTATGAGTAGACTAGAAGGCATTCAGTAGCTGCACTCGACTCTGGGGTCACAACTCGGTGTGCCTGAGTCCGTCATAAACAACCTTTCAAAGAAGTCACGTCATTTGAAACTTGCTGCACCACTGATACTCTTGTGGCACTGACAGGCATACACCATCATACTGGACTTTAGCAGTTGTTTATCATATGGGGTAAAGATAGAAGTTAGTAATATGTTGAGAAAAAAACTGAGAGCAATATAATTAGAATGTATTTGCACTGGAACCCACAGCGGCATAGAAATAAAGGTAGACCCCAAAAAAAAAATAACACATGGAGAAGGGAGCTATGGAGCGAAGTTGAAAAAGATAGGGAGGACGTGGAGAGAGCTGCATGTGATAGTGAAGGATAGGATGACTTGTCTTAAGTTGGTTGAGGGCCATTACTCTATTGGGGGTTAAAAAGAGAGAAGAAGAAAGGTAGAAGTAGTCTAAAAAAATATTCTCCTGCTGAGATGTGAAGTGAGGCCTTCAAGTGTTCTAGATCACAGTATATGACATTGTAGGGGGGGGGGGAGAGGGGGGTGTGTGGGGTTGATTGAACTATATATTATAACACTTACCTCATTGTTTAAAGTTGTTTATGTTTGCTTCTTCCAACCAGCCTGCATTGTGCGGAACCCAGATCTGGTGGACAACAGAAGTCAACCAAGCCTTTTTTAAATTAGAAGAAGGTTTTGAGAGTGCCCTAAAGGACTACCTAAAAAAACAAGTGGGTTGAAAGTAGAGAGATGACATGTATGATTTATTAATTTCTGTAACAGGGAAACTGCACTAATTACGCATAATTAAACATACAAGGGATCAACAGGCTGATCGTAGCCTTGACCTTTGCTTCTAGAACATTTCCACAACATTTTGTGATAGCAAAATAGTGCAGGACTTAAAGGGTTTTTTGTCAATCAGTTTATGGTGTCCTTGGTTTCTAGAAACTTCTTATATTATTATTTGTTATGCAGCTTTCTAAACCTTCCACATGCATGTCTTTCTCTACCTTTGCTGGCTTGTACTTTCAACTCTAAAACTAACTACTGTATCTATCTTCTGCTATGCCTTACACATTTTATGTATTTTCTTCCTGATGGTTTTGATGAGCGATCTGGTAACACCCGCTGCTTTCAGTAGCTCAAATTTTAATTTGTGTCTTTGATATTTATTTAAAATAAAAATGTTATTATTTCATCATTCCTGTGCTAGAATTCACATTCACACAAAATACAGACCAGTTCACACATTTTCTGTAAGAAAGCTTTTAGTTTTATTATATGTCATTATTTTCACACCTTAAATATATATAGTGAGAGAGAGAGCATATTTTAGCTTTCTTGCAAAATACCTTATAGTGTGTAATGATAATCCCTTAAGTGATGTTTAGTGAATACATTTTTATTTTGCTTACATACTTAGATTTTACAGTTGAACAGTCTTATCACGTTGCTGCTGGGGGATTTATCGGCTGGAGACCGTCAGAAGATCATGACCATTTGTACCATTGATGTGCATGCTCGTGATGTAGTTGCAAAGATGATACAGTTGAAGGTAAATTCCAAGCTCTTTGATTTTATTACGTATCTCATACAATGGGGTAATTTCTAGATATTATTCTGTTTTATTATAGAAGAGTGAGTAACTTTCAGGAGGTGTAATATCTGATTTTCAACTGTTGAAGAGATTTAGAGCTTTTTAAAGCACTGATGACAACTTGTAGAACAGCAAATGTCTTTCCTTGTCTTTAACCCTTTCAGGACCACATTTTTATGGGGTTTGGACAACATTAATTTTGAGTGGAATTTTTTTACTGCAACATGACAAAGCTAAAACCTTCCTGAAGAAAAAGTATTGGTTGTATTGGGGCATATAATATTTCAAATTAAAGATAAATGAGTGCAGAATAAATCTAAACTATTTAAGTTTCAGTATTACAACAAAGTGTTATTAAAATCAGACAACATTCAATATGTTAAACACATATGAAGATAGTTTACAGAAAACAACTTGATCAACAACACTGCTATCCAATTCTAAGAATGCACATGCCTTCTTTGTTCAATTATGTATTAGCTAGGTTTTTTTTTAAAAACAATTAATTTCAATACTTTGGATGTTATGATCATTTTTGTATGACATGTCAGATTTTACAACAACCAAAAATTGGGAAAACAGCTGATCGAAACTGACGATCAGATTGAAATATTTTGGTAAATTTTCGTATCCTAAACTAAATTATCGCCAATAAGTTTGTCACTTTGATATTAGTCATACTATCAAGACTTTTGTCACCATCTGGCAGAGATTCATCTAAGACAGAGGAGTATGAACAATTCTAGACCTTATTATCTGATATAGAAAAATCACGATAAAATTGTATCACATCTAAATAATTGTTTTTTAATCAGAAAGTGATGCAAAACCCCGGCGGAACATCACAAACGAAAGGACTTCCTTTTGCTGATCCTAGTTTTTCAAAACATTTTTTATAAAAATTTGTTTTTCCTCGCAAACAGAACAAAATTAAAGTGTGTCTGTGATTTGCAAGTAAACTGGTGAATAGTTTGATCGGGATAAATTAAAAAGCCAGTTAACTGGCAATTAGTATTCAAAGAGTTAACTCTCATTGCAGCTCACGCCAAGATGCCGGTCTTTTACTATCTCCTGCAGCTCACTGTGCTCTTTAATTTGTGTTTTTATGTATTCCTAATACATAAAATATAACGAGGTAACTTATGCGTTTGATTTGTTATGCTATGAAAGCTTTTTTGTGAATGTTAGCACTAGTGTATTGAAAACATTTCCTGCAGGTTGACAATTCCCAGTGTTTTGTCTGGCTGTCCCAGCTAAGACACCGTTGGGATACTAAAGAAGATGACTGTTTTGCCAACATTTGTGATGCCCAGTTTCGATATGACAAGGAATATTTGGGTAACACTCCCCGACTCGTTATAACACCTCTTACAGACAGGTTAGTTCTGCTACAGCCATTGAAGATTTTCTTAATTAGAGATTTTGACTGCCCAGCATGTGTTTCCATTGAATCAAAGCTGATGAAAACATGCTTCATTGGATAGGACACACACACACACACACACTAATCTTCTTTGTCAAACCACCCTACATTTTCTTGTCTTCCCTATCAAACACCTTTGATCATTCTGATTGTCAGTCTTCTCAGAACCCTCTCCTCTGATAACATGATCAACATTGATGATTGTCTAGTCATTGCTGAATTTAATTGACCCAATATAATACTGTAAACCAGTTTTACTCAACCTTTTCACATCCGTGACCTATCGAAAAAGGGAAAATAGTTTTGCAGATTACCTGCCAGCTAACCAAACACAGAAACAAAACACAAGTGTAGATAGTAGTTTATTCATTAAATCAATTTTCACAGTTAAGTTAAGCTGCTGCCTAAATAATAGAGAATTGTATTTGTGGCTGAAGCATTGTTTCTGATTGATGAATATTTGCACTAATATCCATTTGTCTGGTTTTTTTTTTTAATTGACATGACTAGGGAAATTTTTTCACACACATAGGAAGGAAGTCATTTTTAAAAAAAATGACGAACAATCTGAAAGCTCTACAACTTTATATATATATATAAGGGCTGTACCGAATATTTGCTTCGTATTCGCTTCAGGGCCGAATAGTGGACCTAATAACTATTCAGTATTCGGCCGAATAGTTGCGGTCGGGCCAAATACAAATAGTGGTTACCTTACACCCGTTTCTGGACTGGTGGAAAATAAACATGTCAAAATTCCCCCCCTTGGTTCATACTGTCAAGCGTTATCTTTGTGCACCACCTATGAGCGTACCAAGTGAACGTCTGTTTAGTACAGCTGGAAATACCTTCTTTGAGACAAGAAGCTGCCTTAATGCTGACAACATGGAACGATTTTTTTTAAAGCTAATGCTGCTTTAATGAATTAACTAAGCTGTCAGTGACAATTTATAAGTTTAGTTACTTGTTATAAAACTAACAATACTTTCATTCCTAGGTTTTAGTTACCATAGACTGACTGACTGAAGGATGCGAAACATGAAATGTTTTTAAACGTTTACTATTCTGTACTACATTCTGTGAAATACAATTTCAGCGTACATTTGACCTTATGGATTTTATTTTTAGATCTAATTTATTCACTATTCGAAAGTGGAACAATGGGCTTCACTTTGAATAGTGGGAAGACAGAAGTAATGTTGGTATCAAAGAAATTAATTATTCCTAAATGTGCAATGAAAGTCAATGGTTTTATTGTGGGACAAGTACAGACATTTAAGTATCTGGGCACATGGATAACAACAGATGGAAGATGCATAACTGAAATATGAAACAGAATAGGACAGACAAAAACTGCATTTTATAAAATGAAGAACATCTTATGCAATATATCTTTGTCATTGAAGGTTAGATAAAGAATTCTTGCATGCTACATACAGCCAGTTTTAACATATGACTGTGAGTCCTGGACAATCGATAGGCAGGCCAAACAATTTATGGAGGCCTCAAAGATGTGGTTTTACAGAACAATGCTTAAAATACCTTGGACAGCCTTGAAATTCACAACTATGGAATACGGACAGAATTCATTTCAACCCATTGAAATGGCACCATAGGTTACATAAATTTATATTAACGAAGCAAATGTCGAATAACAATATCTTTCTACTTCTTTCTATGAGTGCCGATCAATACACTTTCTGTTACTCGATTAATTCATAATATTTAACGGCCTCAAAGGTTCCCCCTCTGTTTATTTATAGGAATGAGGTATACACACTGGAACCTACCAATCAAATACCTTTCTTAAATGTTTGTGTATTCTCGACAAAGCAATAAGGTCTTACTGTGTTCGTAAATTGTTGCTGTGATTGTTATTCGACATTTGCTTCGTTAATATAAATTTTCTTTCTATGAGTGCCGATCAATACACTTTCTGTTACTCGATTAATTTATAATATTTAACGGCCTCAAAGGTTCCTCTCTGTTTATTTATAGGAATAAATGTTCAGGCTTATTTGTAAAGTCCTGAAAAGGACATGCAACAACATAGATTCTATAAAAAAGTTCACTATGTTTAATTTAAACTAAGCTATTGAATATTTCTAAAGGTGTTACATAACGCTGACTCAATCCCTTCACCTCATTATGGGCGGAGCTCCTGCCGGACCAGCAGGAACAGGCAAAACTGAGACCACCAAAGACTTAGGAAGAGCTCTGGGTATTATGGTGTATGTTTTCAACTGTTCTGAGCAAATGGATTATAAGGTATGTTATATCCCGAGTTTATTGTGTATTGATTTTAGTATAAATTCTTTGGCTTAAAAAAAAATTGTAAAAAAGCTAATGGTATCAAAAAAATAATATTAGCACTGATGCTTACACAGGAAATATTATGAAACTTCAGTTTGTTGTCTGCCTGTGTGGGTTCTGTTTCCCCATTTTGGAAGAGAAAAATAGACCTACTACCCCTCCTATGTCGTAAAAGGTTAAAAGTGACCAGTTAGTGAAGCTTACGGTGGAAAGTCCTGATTGTTCATTTACTTCTGAACTTTGGTCTTATTACAGGTCTTGAGTTTTGTATGCACATCCATTTGACAGATTTGGTTATCAAAGCAGTGTTTTCCAATTGTTAATTTGAACAAAGAAGACACAAAGACACAAACGTTATACTGCCTGGCATATTTTGCTGTATCTCATCAGGTACTTACTCTCAGAACAGGCAGATGCTTTTGAGAGTGTTTGAATTTGTACTTCACTCATAAAGGATTCGCTTATTTGCTACATTTATGAAATTGTTACTGTAGTATGCACCTGACGAGATACAGCGAAATATGCTAGATAATAAATTGTGCAATCTATTGTTTATGTCTTCTTTGTTCAGATCTGGTTATTTTTATGGAGACTATTAGTTCCTTGCCTCTCTGAGCCATATGTACTCTGACTTCAAAGGAGCCACCTCTTACTAGTCACCTTGTATGAGATGCTTGTTGTGAGGGGGAGGTTGGTAGTGAGTTTATTCTACCCCCCCCCCCCCCCCTCCCTAAATGAGGTCTGAGAACCAACGCACAGAATAAAGACATTTGACTGCTATAACATTATCAAAAAGTATGAAAGTTTTTTGCCTTTGTTTCTAAATTTTATATACCTGTCGCATATCTAGTAAAATAAAATTTATATTTTTGTTTAGTCTGTAGGGAACATCTTTAAAGGTCTCTCCCAGTCTGGTGCTTGGGGTTGCTTTGATGAGTTCAATCGTATAGCTGTAGAAGTGCTGTCAGTCATTGCTGTACAGGTAAAAAAAGTGACTCTTATTTAGTTTCAAATTTTTCTAGTCCTTTCAGTAATTATTTAACAACAAAAAAAAACACCCAAAAAAAAAACAGTGTTTATATTGTATTTATTCAACAGATTTATGATAAAAAATTTAACTTTAGTTTTGATAGCATTGTTTATGATGAAAAGTACTTTTTACTTTACAAACACAGCAGTCTTAAAAAAAAAAGGCATTATGTTATTACATCAGTGGCACATCAGGCCAGATCAGGTGCCAGATCCCCTGTTAATCAACCAGTCGGCACTCAGTATGTTACGTAGTCGACAACACACCAGTATACAGCTGTCTGCTAATAATTTTTGAGAAAACTAAACTATGGAGATGTTTATTAACTCTTTGAGTCCCATGGAACGCATCATACGTTCATAGGTTACTGCCTAGAAGCCCAATAAATGCATGATGCGCCGATTTTAGTTTCTTTTGACTACCCCTTGGGCCTGTGATGCTAAAACCTCTGGGACTCAAAGAGTTAAAGAATGTTTTTTTGTCTAATTCATATTTTTGCACAAATAGATCTGCTGGACTTAGTACATAATTTATGTTTACTATTAGTCATTAAAGTGAAATGGATGAAATGGTTTGCTAACCTAACAAGGTTGCCCTGGTAGCAATTACCACAGAAAGCCTGTTGAAGAAATATATAAGAGGAAGACCAAGCTGAACATGGAATGATGACATAAAGGACGTAAGAGGACCACCTTAGCACATTAAAAGCTTTCTTTTGAAACCCTTCCATCACTTTTTCTTTCTAAGCTGAGATTAATGAAGAAAATAAAAAAAGGTGTTTCTTGTATTGTTGATTGTTTTACAACATTTTTTTTAAGCACTGGTTCTTTTCCCCCTTGTGAGATTTTAATTAAATACATCTTTGATATGATAAATGTACATTAATGTTGTTATAGGGAGAGCTCACCATTGTCCTAAATATGTTTGTCTCATCTTTAGGTGAAGACAATACAAGATGCCATCAGGGACAAAAAGAAGAAATTCAATTTTATGGGTGAGAACATCAAGTTAATCCCAACAGTTGGAGCTTTCATCACCATGAACCCTGGTTATGCTGGAAGAGCTGAACTGCCAGAAAATCTTAAAGCACTGTTTAGGTAGCTTTTTCTTCTTTTTTTTTAGGCTACTTGACAATATATTATGAGGAAACCAGAGATGGTATATTTAAAATGCATAGAACTTATGTTTAAAGCATAAATAGGATCTATTTATAAGATACTGGAAAAGGTATGTAGCGGCGTCCATGGCTAAGGCGTTGCGGGTCCAACTCATAATTCCAACATACTGGGACCGAAACCCACTGCTGGCTGTATGGATTTTTATCATGCTATGGGGCCTCGCAAGTCGAGAAGTCTAAAATAGGTACCAGGATGGCTGTCCTGGGAAAGTAAAGATGGCTGACCACATTACCCACCCAGTGCCGATTGGTCTGTAAAAATATGGGAGGCTCTTCCCATATGCCTGATGCACCTAAGGCGTGAAAAGGGATCTTTATTTTTTTTAGAGAATGTATATTGAAATTATAGTACAGAAGAGCGATGAAAGGAAACTACAGAAGATGTACTTAAAGGATACTGCATAAGATAGATTAAAGGATACTAAAGAATATATATTCAAAGGATACTACACAAGATAGATTAAAGGATACTAAAGAATATATATTCAAAGGATACTACACAAGATAGATTAAAGGATACTAAAGAATATATATTCAAAGGATACTACACAAGATAGATTAAAGGATACTACAGAATATATATTCAAAGGATACTGCATAAGATAGATTAAAGGATACTAAAGAATATATATTCAAAGGATACTACACAAGATAGATTAAAGGATACTAAAGAATATATATTCAAAGGATACTACACAAGATAGATTAAAGGATACTAAAGAATATATATTCAAAAGGATACTACACAAGATAGATTAAAGGATACTAAAGAATATATATTCAAAGGATACTACACAAGATAGATTAAAGGATACTAAAGAATATATATTCAAAGGATACTACACAAGATAGATTAAAGGATACTAAAGAATATATATTCAAAGGATACTACACAAGATAGATTAAAGGATACTAAAGAATATATATTCAAAGGATACTACACAAGATAGATTAAAGGATACTAAAGAATATATATTCAAAGGATACTACACAAGATAGATTAAAGGATACTACAGAATATATATTCAAAGGATACTACACAAGATAGATTAAAGGATACTAAAGAATATATATTCAAAGGATACTACACAAGATAGATTAAAGGATACTACAGAAAATATATTGAAAGGATACCAGAGAAGATATTTAAAAGTGCAATAAGAAGATATATTTAAAGGACAATATAGAAAGTATATTTAAAGACATTACAGAAGATATATTTGAACAACATCACGGAGAGTAAATTGTGTATTTAAAGTTTTAAATCAAGTTCTGTAGTCATCATCATCATCATCATCATCATCATCAAGTGCCTTGCCGACTGGCATGGGTGATCCTGCCTCTCCACAGTCTCTGATCTTCAGCAGCAAGTACTAGTTCATGTGTTGACATCCCTCCATACCATGATGAAAGGCTGTCAAAAGTTGACTCACAGTGCAGACCTACCCCCCCCCCCCCCCCCCCCCCCCCCCCCCCCCCCCCCCCCCCCCCCCCCCCCCCCCCCCCCCCCCCCCCCCCCCCCCCCCCCCCCCACCCCCCCCCCCCCCCCCCCCCCCCCCCCCCCCCCCCCCCCCCCCCCCCCCCCCCCCCCCCCCCCCCCCCCCCCCCCCCCCCCCCCCCCCCCCCCCCCCCCCCCCCCCCCCCCCCCCCCCCCCCCCCTGCCATTTTTTTAGTGGTCACAGCATGTTCAATTTTCCGTCTTCTCATCTGACCCCCCAAAAAATGGCTACTGTCTCTGTCTGATGTTTGTCTTCAAGTCCTCGCCTCTTTAAAAACATCTGGGTTTCTCTTTTTTGACTGTCCTAGGAAATCTAAGGATTCTTTTGTGTGTGAGGCCTCAAGAAATTGTTTAACCTGATTATTATACTGCATACCATGGGTGCACCAATTAGTGCAGTGAGACAGGAAAGCCTTTCGGGTGTTACCTATTGTTAGATCAACCAGAACAAAATGGGAGTTGGTTAGCCTATAGACACTTAGGGTCAATCTCAGGAGGAGATCGGAGCACTTATGGTCATGTTCGATGTGCAATGAAGATGATCTTTAAGTGAACAATGAACACTGACCTGTTTATTAATTGTCCAGGATTCACAACCATATGTTAGGGGAAACCACCATCGTATTTTCCCTAAAAAATGATGCCTCTAAATAAATTTGAATCAGAGAACAACATAAATGGGAGATCTAATGGAATCACCTCGTCCAAAGAGAACCTCATATTCTATACACCTCTAGAAATTTGTTGTAGTTTAATGGTTGTTATTTTATTTCAGACCCTGTGCTATGGTAGGTTGTTATTTTATTTCAGACCCTGTGCTATGGTAGGTTGTTATTTTATTTCAGACCCTGTGCTATGGTAGGTTGTTATTTTATCTCAGACCCTGTGCTATGGTAGGTTGTTATTTTATTTCAGACCCTGTGCTATGGTAGGTTGTTATTTTATTTCAGACCCTGTGCTATGGTAGGTTGTTATTTTGTTTCAGACCCTGTGCTATGGTAGGTTATTTTATTTCAGACCCTGTGCTATGGTAGGTTGTTATTTTGTTTCAGACCCTGTGCTATGGTAGGTTGTTATTTTGTTTCAGACCCTGTGCTATGGTAGGTTATTTTATTTCAGACCCTGTGCTATGGTAGGTTGTTATTTTGTTTCAGACCCTGTGCTATGGTAGTGCCTGACTTTGAACTGATCTGTGAAATCATGCTGGTGGCTGAAGGCTTTCTGGATGCCAGACTGCTGGCAAGAAAATTTATTACCCTCTACAGCTTGTGTAAAGAGTTGCTCTCAAAACAAGTACGTTGCTGTGTTTTTTCTTCTCATGACATGTATCTATTTGTTTAGTCAGGATTTGTTTAATTCATTCTGCAACTCATTGTCTAATCAAGTAGTCAGGTAATCATATTCCAGCCTCACAGAAAATGGTCACCCCATAGTTGCTCTATTCATTGTGCCTATGAGCGCCATACGAATAATGCCCTTATTGTCTTTCATTAATAAATTGGCTTACTGCCGTCTTAGCAAAGCCAATAAGACTATGTGCATTAAATGCATAAGTCAGCTGTCAGAAATGTAAACAAACAGTCTCGCACTTGAAATGCAGTTCATTTTTTTAAAATAAATATTTGGTCTTGGCCTTGGTTTCCAGTGCAGCTGAAAATAGGTACCTTGAAAATATCATAGGAAGTAAAAGCAGCTGACATAATGTCAGCCACATCACTCACTGAACATTGATTACTGCTTGATGTGCTACTGGCAAGAAATGGGCCCTAAACATTTATAATGACATGAACCTATTTATATACCCTCTGTCAAATGGAACTTCACACTGTATTGTCACATCTACAACTGTGTTTAGGTTTGCATGGTCTTTGCTCTCTTAATAGATGAAATTATTGTTTATTGAATAATTATTTATTGTTTCAGCCACTTAAACAATGGTTGATGATGATTTATTTTTTATCAAGGACCATTATGACTGGGGTCTTCGAGCGATTAAATCTGTGCTTGTTGTGGCTGGTTCACTGAAGAGAGGAGACAGAGAACGACCAGAAGATCAGGTTAGGAAGTGTATCTTTCGTGTGCGTGTATTGTGTTTGTAAGTGCGTAATTTTTCTTTTTAACATTAGAATTCACTTTGTTAATAGTACTGTTTCTCGTAGCTGAAATAATGTGCCAGACTGGCTTCAGTCAATCACAATAAAACCTTAAATACAAAGTGTTATGGTACTTGCCTGTTCCAAGTAATCTTGTGGCATTATTAAAATGACATTAATTGAATGAGGCAACAATTTGAATAGATTGTACACCATTCTGAGTAACAGCTATCCAAAGTGTTAAGATCGCTGGGCTTTCACAGAGGGGACTCAGGTTTAAATCCTCAGTAAAGTCATGGATTTGTGTGTGTGTCTGTGAGGGACAAAAATACAATCCTAGCCTGCACAGTCTGAGGGGACTGCACTAGCCATGTGGCCCTAACTCCTGAGGCTCAAAGATTCCCCCCCACCCCCTCCAAGTGGTAAATACAGGGGGTAATTGGCAGTTTGTCATTACACCATAAAAGACTGACTGCTGTGTCTACACACATATCTGTATAATGTCCTTTTTTGAATATTTTTCTGCAATATTACTTTAGTAATAAATATGGGTCATTGACAAAAATCAGTATGCTGTGGTTCTTTTTAGTTTTTGCATCAACTATTATAATAGTGTAGTTTAAAATAATTAGTTTGACCACATTGTAAACTCCTTACCTACAACCAGTGGTTGGATGTCATAAAAGCAGATCTAGCGATTGGTCCACTCTTATCATAATGGAGCACAAAAAGAAGATATCTTCTACTTCTGCTTAGCATTCAGTGTCTGTAACTCAGGTGGAAAGTTCTGGTTGTTTGTTCATTTATGGACCTTGATCTTGTTCCAGAACCTGTTTTGTGTACACATCCACTTTACAGATATGGCTGTTGGTTCCTTGCCTTTAAGTTGCCTTTTACGACATATATGTTAGGGGGAAGTGGGTCTATTCTTTTCTCCCCCCAGAATGGGCCGATGGGCCTGACTCATGGAAAATAAGATGTAGAAATTACTTACCTGTTTGCAGATCATTTATACCGAAATTGTTAAATTACATTTCATTATTGGACACTGCAATAACAACATCCTTAGATATTAGTCTCTCTCCCCGTGTAGGTTCTGGAGCCTTTTTGTGGGGAAAACAAGAATAGACCCACTGCCTCCCCTAAAAGTATGTTGTACGAGTCGACTAATTGGGGACTTCCTTCAGAGTCGGAGATCATCTGCCTGAGCCTCAAGGACCAACCAGCTCCATGCAGATAAGCCAATAAAACACACAAAACTCAGGCCCTGTTACAAAGTCCAAATAGACAAACAAACAGGACTTTCCGCCGGAGCTTACAGCCGGTGAACAAAGAAGAAGAAGAAGAAGTCTCTGTCAATGTAAACTAAATATTGACATGAGACACTGATTTAGATTCTTGTTAACTAAGTAACTAAACTCTCAAGTAAGAATAGTTTTCTCTGCCATATTTATTGTTTACATTTTCACATTTCGCTTTAGGTGTTGATGAGAGCACTGCGAGACTTTAACATCCCCAAAATTGTTGTCGATGACATGCCAGTTTTCATGGGTTTAATTGGAGATCTCTTCCCGGCACTAGATGTGCCAAGAAAACGAGATCCAGAATTTGAAAAGAACATCAAGGCAGCTACACTACAGCTGCGACTACAGGCAGAGGATAACTTCATTCTGAAAGTAAGTGAAGCAGTTATGCATCTGTCTTCATTGTATTGCTTGCTTGTTTATTGTGTATTTATGTTAGTAAATCTCTTTGGTGTCTGAGAGTTTTATTGTCAGTAAAAGTGTTAAAAATCATAAAAAGAAATACAGTGAATGTTAGCTTAACTAAGTAAATATATATATATATATATATATATATATATATATATATATATATATATATATATATATATATATATATATATATATATATATATATATATATATATATATATATATATATATATATATATATATATATATATATATATATATATATATATATATATATAGTGAGAATAAGTAAATTATCTAAAATAGAACTAAGCTAGATATGACTGATGAGTTCAGATTTTTATTTGATAGCATTTTGTTAAAAAATGTCAGTGTCTGATTGTAAAAAGCATTTTCAAACCTGTTGAAAAAAATCAAATCAGGATTCACGCACCATTTGTGTTGCATGCAATTAATTTTAGGATTCATGCAGCCTGGATTCAAACAATATTATGTGTTTTACTCTTTTATTTAACTCCTTAATGGTGTAAAATTGCAACACTAACCTGTGTAGTTAAAAAAACATTTTAGACTTCTCTTTAAAGAGATTATCCCTTTCATCGACTGGCTGTAAGAATCTTATATGAGAATACATTTATAACATCCAAAATGATGTCAATGATACTATTTTATAATAAATGACATTATTACTTCCTGGTTTGCATTCCCCAGTCATCTTCCTGTCCTGGTGTGGGTGATGTTCACCAGTCATCTTCCTGTCCTGGTGTGGGTGATGTTCCCAGTCATCTTCCTGTTCTGGTGTGGGTGATGTTCACCAGTCATCTTCCTGTCCTGGTGTGGGTGATGTTTCCCAGTCATCTTCCTGTCCTGATGTGGGTGATGTTCCCCAGTCATCTTCCTGTCCTGGTGTGAGTGATGTTCACCAGTCATCTTCCTGTCCTGGTGTGGGTGATGTTCCCCAGTCATCTTCCTGTCCTGGTGTGAGTGATGTTCACCAGTCATCTTCCTGTCCTGGTGTGGGTGATGTTTCCCAGTCATCTTCCTGTCCTGGTGTGGGTGATGTTTCCCAGTCATCTTCCTGTCCTGATGTGGGTGATGTTCCCCAGTCATCTTCCTGTCCTGGTGTGGGTGATGTTTCCCAGTCATCTTCCTGTCCTGGTGTGGGTGATGTTTCCCAGTCATCTTCCTGTCCTGATGTGGGTGATGTTCCCAGTCATCTTCCTGTCCTGGTGTGGGTGATGTTCCCAGTCATCTTCCTGTCCTGGTGAGGGTGATGTTCCCCAGGGATGCATGTTCTGTATTTTTCCTATTGATTCTATCCCGCAATGATCAGAAATTCTTTATTTCAAATAATGTTGATTGCCCTTTCTTGAACCCACGTTGACATGGCCTAGCCTCTCCTGCTCGAATAAATCTATTAATATTCTATTTCATAAAGTACTGTAAGGTTTGAGATATGCTACTTTCTTCTTCTTCTGCCTTTCTATCCCCCAATGGAGCATATGCCCTTAACCAACTCACGCCAATTCGTTCTATCCTTCACCATTACATGGAGCTCTCCCCATGTCCTCCCCATCTTTCTAACTTCATTCTCCAGCTCTCTTCTCCATGTTTTTTTTTTTTAGCCTTCCTTTATTCCTATGCCCCTGTGGGTTCCAATGCAAACACATTCTAGTTATGCTATTCTCCTGTTTTCTCACTGTGTGTCCTATCCAACGCCAGCATCTTTTCCTCACCTCTTGGTCCACTGGAGCCTATTTAGTTCTCTTCCAAAGCTCTACATTAGTTATTCTATCATACCATTTAATTCCCTCTATTCTGCGCAGGCACCAGTTAATGAATGTCTGTAATTTATTAGTAATTGCCTTAGTTGTTCTCCATGTTTCCGCCCCATACAAAAGTACTGATTTGACATTAGAATTGAAAATCTTTAGTTTAGTATTTCTTTTAATTTCTTTTGACCTCCACAAATTCCGTAGTGCTATGAAAGCTCCTCTTGCCTTTTGTATTCTTATTTTAATATCTCTATCAGTTCCTCCATTTTTATCTAAATTTTCTGACCTGTTAGTGCATACCAGAACTTTATATATGTTTCTTATGTATTGTACTGTTTGTTTTAATTATTTAATTCAAAAATAAAAATACTATTCACGTTTTAAGATAAGGTGTATTGTTTCTAACTTAATTGCAGGAAAAATAAAATTATGTATACTGTACAGTATATTTAAATGAACAAAATAATAATGTAAAACTTTGGCTAACTTACAAAGGTTTTTTAAAAATTTTTTCTTAATATGCAAATATCATTAATCTGGATTGTTAAGTGAAATTTAAATATTATTCACAAAGATTTTTCAGTGTAATGTGAATATCATTCATAGAGGTTGTCAGTGAAATATAAATCTTGCACACAGGTTGTACAGCTGCAAGAATTGTTTGAAGTGCGCCACTCTGTGTTTATCCTGGGCAATGCAGGAACTGGAAAGAGCTGTGTCTGGAATGCGTTGAAACAAACAAACAAACTTCTGGGCAAAAAACCAGTGGCCATTGATCTGGACCCCAAATCTGTAACCAATGATGAACTGTTTGGCGTGATCAGTCCAGCAACAAGGGAGTGGAAAGATGGTAATGTTTGTTCCCTTTTTTTGTGTAAATGAATCTGAAACTTCTGTGACATTTGTGTACAGTAGCAGTTCATCATCTTCACATCTGATCAATGATTTAGTGGTTCTTTTTCTCTAACTTTCTGTTGGGTGCCAGTAGTAATCATGTCTGTCTCCACAACCATCAAACTTATGTTCTGTAAGTCACTTCTGATACACATAATCTTCTTTTCCATTTTACTATACTGGCCAACATCTTCTCTTTTTATTTCTCCCTCTGCCTCTTTTCTGCTCCAAATTTCTAGTGGTCATGTAAACTCCAGTTTTCTTCTTCTCACTCATCATCGTCATGTGCCTTGCTAATTAACAGAGGCTGTCATATTTCATCAGAATCACAGATCAGATCAGTGTTTCTTCTTCTCAATGCATGCCCAAAAATGTTTTGAGGGCACATCTGTTTTACAGATCTGGCTTATGTGCATACAGACTGTTGGTTACTCAACTCTCAGGCAGATGCACTCGATATTTGGGGGTGGATGGGAACACAGAGATGGAATGTGAGGTATGACTGTGGAAGAAAAACAGAATAGGTACTTCAGTGCTACTATTAATTTGGTCTCCAAGGTTTGTCTTACTTAATACAGTCAGTCCATCTATTGTGTGGTCTTTCTATTGATTTGTATTCATTATACAGTATCTCCTCAACTTACAACTAAGTTATGTTCCAACTAACAGGTCATAAGTTGAACTGGTTGTAAGTTGAATGTATATTTTTCAACTCTATTTTCATTTTAAACAGATTATACAAATTGTACACAAACACAAACAATCTATGTATGTGTAATTATTGTATATAATGGGAAAAATACATAGGTTCAGTTGCGGGAACTTTTTTGATCCTACCAAAGTAATTATCTTTTCTTTATTTATTATTTTCTTTCTTTATTATTTGTGGTTGTTAGTGCAGATGGTTGTAAGTCACATAGGTTGTAATTCTAGAAGAATGTGTACTTCATCAAAGTGGCACTCTGTGGTAGTTTAGACCATTTTAATTGTTATTCTTTAATAAATTACATGACAGTTTTAGTTCTAGTTTCTTTCTAATTTATTTACTGTAAATAACTTTACTGACTAGTCAGTTTCCCAGTATAAAGTATATAATGAGACAGTTATACAGGTGACTGTCAAAGATACCAATATACAAATAAGTATAATTGTTGAACAATCAAAACATCAGGGTTCTTGATCTTAAAAATCAACACCCTACCACTCAGTGAAAAGCTTCTTTGTCACCAAAAAACATGAGATACAGAGGCTGATCATTTCTGTAGCACATGTGAACATGTCTGATTTAAAGTATGTAGAGCAGCGGTCTCCGACCCTTTTCAGGTTGTGTCTTTTTTAAGTATATTGAAAGACTCCCACACCCCCTTGAGTAAATGGCAAAACCCACACTCTTTCCTCTCTCCATGTAACAAAATGCGATTAAACAGATGAGGACAGTAGATTCCACAATAAGGGAAACAGACAGTAATGAGATACTCTTTGGTCAGAATATGTTCTTAATCTATAAATTCTTGTATTATCATAATAATGAGTTTTTGCAACTGTAGATTTAAAAAAAAAAACTGCTTATGAAAACAAACAATGTCCTTGGTATTTGTTTGTTTCTTTTGTTTTATAAATTGTTTAAAAAAATATGTTATTATTTTATATATATATATTTAAAAAAATGTTTAAACAGGTTATTGCAAATAAAAATACACTCAGTTTCAAAACTGAGTGATGCTCCCTTGAAACCTCCTCACGCTGGAGACCACTGATGTAGAGGATTCATCCAAATATTAATACAACTTGTTAAAGTCAGTGTTGCTGGATTGCTGTTCTTGTTCTCTTGTTCTAGGCTTGTTTTCAGTAGTAATGAGAGACCTAGCTAACATGTCTGGTGATGGACCCAAGTGGATTGTGTTAGACGGAGATATTGACCCAATGTGGATTGAATCCCTGAACACTGTTATGGATGATAACAAGGTACAGCGAAATATGTTATTAAATAAAAGGAAAAGTGAATCAGTGTCATGTTTTCTTTTAGCCAGCTGACTTTCACATTGTGCTGATTGAAGGAATGTGATACTAATTCAGTTCTGCAGATGTTTCTCTAATTGTAGTGGGAGCCATGGTAGCATAGCACACATGCCCAATGAGCCTAACGTCAAATTTCAAATTTGCATCAAGGCAGATTTTTCTTCTTCAAAGTTGACCTTGGTTCCCAGGTTGATTCAGCTTAAATGAGTCCCAGACAATGTCCTGGGAAGTAAAAGCAGCTGGTGTGATATTGACTAAATCACCAAGCGAGTGCTGATTGGTCTGTACAAATTTCGATCTAGCACAATATTCCTGATGCGCCAGTATTATGAAAGGAGACCTTGAATTTTTTTACTAATTGCAGTGAACAATTTTATAACTGTTTTGTTTGCTTGCAAATTGTGAGTTCACTAATAAAAATGTAAGTTAGGGATAGTGACTGCTGCAGCAGATGACAGTTTAAAATAGAACCAACTGGGTAGGGTGTCATTCTGCAGATAAACAAACTAGACCACACAAAGTTACATGTTTACATTAGCAAACAATAGCATGTTGCTGGATGATGCATCCATTTGAGTCAGTTTTATTTTAATGTCAGCCATTTTAATACAGTATATAGTTCATACATTTTTGTGTGTCGATATCGGCATCAAATATCTTTTCTGTTTTTTCCGTTTCTGAGTATTGTCATTATCAGACTCAGTTTAAAATGCATTTTTGTTTCTACTGTTATAGTCACTAGAATGTGTTTCAGTTGATAGAAGTAAAAAATAATATGTGTACACTTGTTTGGTATTTGTAGTAGATTCCCTTTTTTTCTGTGCTCTCTTCTCTTACACACACACACACACACACGCACACGCATACATGCACATATCCATGTGCGTGCGCAAACACACACACATACACACATACCCACCCCTACAGAGAGAGAGGGAGAAAAGGGCAGAGAGAGACAGTCACAAATAGCAATCATAGTAAATGATTATGAATTAGGTTAAGGTAGTCTGCTACGACACTTGTCTTTTAGTGTGAGTGTACTAAAACAAGTGACTACTGAAACTTTTTTTTTCCTCTTGTAAGGTGCTGACGCTTGCTAGTAATGAGCGCATCACAATGACTCGATCTATGCGACTTTTGTTTGAGATCAGCAACTTAAAAACAGCAACTCCTGCGACTGTTTCCCGTGCAGGCATCCTGTTCATGAATCCATATGATATTGGCTGGAACCCGTGAGTCTGTGTCCTGTCCGTATTTTCTGTTCAATATTAAAAACAATCAGCCTAATTTTTTCTGTGTTTTATTTGAAATACCATTTATTTTATCATTTACTACAGTTTTGGTCTCCGTAGCAAAGTGCTTAAGCCCAATGCTCTGAAAATTGTACCTTTGATTTAAGACTGTCATGCTCCATGCAGTGAAGTTAATCCTCTTGCTTTAAAGGAGATTGTCATCATCAGTTTCCACTTTTGCCCTTAAGCACCATGGGGAGAACAGATCCATAGCGTGATCGATATGAATGGCTTTTGTCATTCCATGTCAGTGTAGAAGTCCTTTAATGTCATAAGCCTATCTTCTCCTAGGGTGTCCTCTTGCTTTCAGATTAGATCTTTCCATAGGTAATTTTAAGTAGGTTAGCTTTTAATAATGTCCAAGTTTTGGCACTGGTAGCACAGTGTCAGGTTGAATATGCTGTCTATAATCTTATTTTTGGCAGCCATACTTATGTTTGGATGTCCTAAAAACAGCATCAGCTGGTATTTTATAAGCGCACTGGCTCATTGGCGTCCAGTTTATATTCCCAATCTATTCTTCCATCCTCTGAGAATATACTTCCTAGATATATTTCAATTCGTAAGCTTGAAAGATTTACCATTGATTCTAAATTTACTCCAGCCTGGTTTGTATAGGTGAGATATTTTTGAAATATTATTATTTTTAGGCTGGTATTCAACATTGTCTTTAGTTTTTGTTGCTGATTATTGTGCTTTTTCTTCAGATATGTACAGAGCTGGATTGATAAAAGAGAAGTGCAACAAGAAAAAGCTAACCTAACAATCCTGTTTGACAAATATGTAGGTTCTTTGCTAGACTGCATGCGTATTCGCTTCAAGAAGATAACCCCAGTTCAGGAGATTGCTCATGTGCAGGTACCACCAGATACTTTAAATGCTTTGGGGAAATTAGTAGCCAGTGTTTCTGAAGTTTGAATTTAGAGAAACACTTTTGTGTAGTTATTACTGTTGTGGTTATTGATAGCTGACACATTTTTTTTTTTTTAATCATCAGACATTATCCCTCTATCTCTGTTTCTCTTTCTCTAACTCTCTCCCCCTCTTTTGTTCTTTCCATGTCTCTCTCTCTATATATATATATTTTTATATACACACACACACACATTTGCATGCATGTGTACTCGCTTTGTGTGTGTGTGTGTGTGCTTGCATGCGTGGGTGGGTGTGTGTGTGTGTCTACATATATATATATAATTATATATATATATATTGTTATTTACATACTTTCATGAAGACTTTAGAGACGGTTAAATAACTTGCTGGTGTTGTAACATGTAAATTATGTCACTCACAATGTGTGTGTGTGTCCATAACATGATATAAGTCCAGAAGTTGATGAACAACACACACTTTCTGCTAAAGTTTACTGCTTGTGAGAACTAAGAAGAAGAAGAAGAGTTTATACAGTACTGTATGGGAGTAGTAGAGAAGTGTTTACTGTTATGTGTTCTAATTCCTTTTAAAGATGGAATTTGTCTGTAGCCTGGGCTTCCATGTCAAACCAATCTGATTTGGGTACATAGATATTCTAAGAGAAGTACAGGAGGCAGGTGTTATAGTGAATACATAATTCACAGAATAAATGCCTATGAGATATAAGGATTCGACTTTTACTATCAAGCAAATGCTTTTTATGGTATGAAAAAAGGGTCTTTACATACTGGAAAGCTATTTAGAGTGGTGCATTTCTCACACACTGAAAGTCTCTGTGGCAAACTAGTTCAGATATGCTTAAGGATAAAGCTATGTCCTCTTCCAGTTTGAGTTTAACTCTTTCAGGACAACATTATTTTTGGGGTTTGGACAACATTATTTTTAGCTGAATTTTTTTTGCTGCAACATGACAAAGCTAAAACCTTCATGAAGAAAAAGTACTGGCTGTATAGAGACATATAATATACCATTGTCACTTCAAACTGGACATTTTTCAAATCAAACTGGACAATTTTCAAACTACCTAGGACGTTTTTAAAATCAAACTGGACAATTTTTAAAGCACCTAGGATGTTTTGCAAATCAAACTGGAAATTTTGAAAATCATGTAGGAAGTTTTTCAAATCAGATAGGACACTTTTCAAAGCAAACTGGACACAATTAACAATTAATACTTCTTTAAAAAAAAAGGAATAATGGAAAAGAAAAATCAAAGCTTGCAAGATGAAAGGCTGGCCTGCTGAGGCTGTATAAAGTTCATCATCATTTGGAGGACGTAATTTGTGCAGTCTTGCTGTGTTACTGTTTCAATGCTTTCTTCAGTGACCTTGCTTAGTGTCTGGTTGGGCGTCAGATTGCACATGCCTTTACCTTAGAGAACAGGTTTTTCTGTCAGGTTCAGAATGTAGGAGTAAGGTGACAGGAACTTTAGATAAAAGGATGAGCCCAGGATTTTTCGTAGATCATATGGTTTGTGGATTCTTGCTTTGTCCTGTATCAGCCATGCACCGTTCAGCTCCTCCCTGCTACCTATACACATCACAAGCTCTTTGACAAATGTGTAGAACTTTTAGCCTTTGCAGGTGCCATCATCGATGATTTTTGAGTGAACTATGCCTTGGTCGTTCATCACCACAATTAGTGTCACCATATGGCCTCTCAGTGTGGGCAGGATAATGTTTGATCATTTCCCTCTTCTTGAGCAGGCCTGTGTCTGTCGTAAATGAAGATTGAATCCACACTCATCAATGAAGATGCACTTCTCCTTGTCTTGTGGAGCAATTGCTGAGAAGTCGAGAACCTAAGTTTGTCGGCTTTAAATCGTTGTGATGCTGTTGATGCGGTCAAGTTCGCAATGGCGCTTCTTTAGGGTGATTTTAAGCTTTTTGGGGCGATTGAAAATTAAAGATACGGCCAAGTCAATCCCGTTCTCCTTCATTCACTGCTGTATCTGCAGCAAGGTATCATCTGGATGTCGTTTAACGATGTGTTCAATGCACTGCAAGACATTGGTTGTCAGCTTTTCTTTGTTGTTTTCCACCACAGTTTCGTAGGAAAATGTCGCCGTCTCATTTTTAGTGTCTTATAATGTTTCTTGCTGTGTTTTGGTTGATACCAGCGACTTGAGCTGCCTCGTGGGTAGTTT
The DNA here is from genome assembly GCA_905116865.2 of Candidula unifasciata. Lineage (NCBI taxonomy): Eukaryota > Metazoa > Mollusca > Gastropoda > Stylommatophora > Geomitridae > Candidula > Candidula unifasciata. Next base: position 545,562 of record CAJHNH020001213.1, on the reverse strand, counting down.
CTCCATCGGCTAACACAAGCCTAATAAGAACCTTTTTATGTGCAAGGAAGTTTGCTTACACTTTCATTGCCACAGATACGCATTGTTGTGAGTTGGTTGCTCATTTTTGGGTGCTTCACTAAGTTTACAGGACTTTACAATAAACTGATAAAAAAAATGCATTCTTCTATTTATAGATATAGAAAAAGAACATTCCAGAAAGAATTACGTAAATGTGTATTCTTGAATATCTCGAAAGTTCCTGCATATCCTTGAATTAAGGCAATTAAAAATCTTTAATTTTGTTGGGTTAGAAAAATGTTCAGTTTGATTTAAAAAATGTCCTAAGTGGTTTAAAAATCATCCACTTTGATTTGAAAAATATCATTGGTTTGATTTTTAAAATGACCTGGATGATGTGAAATTGTCCACTTTGATTTGAAAAATGTTCTAGATGTGTTTGAAAAGTGTCCAGTTTAAAGTGAAAAGGGTATATATCAAACTAGAGAGAAGTGAAGGCATAATAAATCTAAACTATTTAAGTTTCAGAATTACAACAACATTATTAAAAAAAAAACAATATTCAATGATGTTAGACACGTATGAAGATTATTTCTACATGAAATGTTGTGCTTACCTAACCTTTTACTTTTCAACAACACTGCTACCTTCTCTATTCAGTTGTGCATCAGATAGTCTTTATTTCAAAAAAATAATAATTTAAATACTTTTGATTTTATGACCACTTGTGTATGACATGTCAAATTTCACAACAATTGAAACAGGGAAAACAGGGATGATCTATTGAAATATTTTGTTCAACTTCATCCTAACCTATATTATCGGCAATAGGTTTGTTACTTGCATTATCAGTCATAATATCAAGACTATTGTCACTATCTGGCCGAGATTCATTAATGACAGAACAATATGAACAGTACTAGACCGTTTCCCCTATCGTTTGGTCTGGAAAAATCACATACAAATTGTATCACACTCAGTTAATTATAAACAAAAGACTTTGTTTTGTTAATTCTAGTTTGTCAAAACATAGTCGTACAAATTTATTTTCTAAGTAAACAAAACAATATTAGAGTGTCTCTGTGAAGAGCCATAATACAGTAAGTGTATGCAATAGTGGCGTTCCATCTGAACGTGATGGATTAAAAAGCCACTTAAGTGACGTTCCGTCTGTAAAGAGTTAGTTTACACTTTGTACTTCAGTTTACAAGTAAAGGTGTTTTATTGATGCTTTATGCAGTACTCTTGCTGGCGACCTGTCATTTGAAGAAGAATGATAGAGCCATATGGCTCAAAACCCGTTGCAATGAAGCCAGTAGTACCCTCACCTTGAAAACACCCATTTTTAAAAGCATTTTCACAGCATCATATTTCATGGGTGTAAAGGCTTAAAGTCATTCACAGCAGACATAATCAATAATCACTTACTGTATTTACTATATCAGGATTTTCTTGTAAAAGTTAAAGGTGAGAAGATCGAGTTCATTGCACCAGGTTTTTATCTTGTGTGTCTTGGTCTCTCTCCGCCGAATGGCTAGTTGCCTGCTAAGAATGTCGCACAAATCATGAACTCCATCACTTTGTTAACAGTCCCCAGGGATGTCTGTAAAAAAAATTACATCTGTGAACTGAATGACACAGCCGTGAGATGAACCTGTGAACTTCAGAACATGAGGCAAATAGCTTGACCTCTTTGTCACAGAGATGCTCTTTCACTATCTTTTGATAGATCACAGTAAAAAGGAAAATGTAAGAGACCCTTCTCATGCCAGTGGGGCATCAAGCATATGTGATACAAGACACATTTTCGTAAATCATTCAGTCCTTAATGGAGGATGTGGTCAGCATCACACTGCCCACCTTTACTTCCCATGAATTTACCTAGTATCAGTGTTAGGCTGAGTTTACCTGTGAGACAGATTTTCATAAAGCAAACGGCCCTTGATAGGGGATGTGGTCAGCATCACAATGCCCACCTTTACTTTCCATGAATTTACCTAGTACTGGTGTCAGGTTGGGTTTACCTGTGAGACAGATTTTCATAAAGCAATCAGCCCTTGATGGGAAATTTGGTCAACACCACACTGCCTGCCTTTACTTCCAATGAATTTACCTGGTATGCATGTAAGGCTGGGTTGACCTGCGAGCTAAGGTCAGTTTTGACAAAGTCCACTTAATGCAGTTTTGATCCCAATACCTTTTGGCCAGTAGGTGAGCATTTAGCCACTATGCTATCACTGTTTTCTATAGAACACAATGAGTGACTTAAATAGTTCATAAATCCATCATCTATTCCTCAATACCTATGTTTGTTTTTGCTATTTTAGAATTCTATGTACATGTTTTTCCAAGATGGCGTCTGTTTCCATGGCAACCATGGTTTTTTTTAATTTTAAGTGTGCAAATGTATTAACATACATCCCTTCAAACAACTATTGTAAAAGAATTGGTCTAACATTGTAAATAAAAAAAATTAAACCATTCAAATATTTCACAGATGCTAACATACTTACTGGAGTGTGTTCTCACTGAAGAGAACTGCCCTGCAGAGTCATCCAAAGAATTGTACGAACTATATTTTGTATTCTGCTGTGTGTGGGCTTTTGGTGGCTGCTTGTTTCAGGATCAGGTTAATATGGTTGTCATGTAGCTTGCTTCCATCGCTGTTGAAATATTCACATGTTAACATGGGGCCAGTCTTGAGAGTAGGCAGGACTGCAAATTTTGTGACCAGTCAGTCGAAGTTTTATAAAAGTATGCACCTAAACCTTTGCTTCATTGACTACACAAAGGCTTTGAATGGAGTAAGAAATGCCAGCGAAATAAAAAAGTTGCAATCCTTCAAGTTGGTGGGAAATCTCTTAGACTTTTAAAGAGCTTATACTGGAAATGTCTGCATCTGTGACTTAGGCATTGCGGGCGCTGTTTGTAATGCTTGGGTGACGGGATTGATCCCAGCTGCGGACCTTGCACTGGTTTCGATAGTGGTATCGAGAAACCAACCGCCCAGAAAGCAGTGGCAAACTACTGGAGGTAAATTTGTCTAGAAAAACCACAACAGCCCAAAAAATGCTGGGGTTGGTTCTGCAACGTCTTGTAAAGGATACGCAACTAACTTTTTCAATAGTGGAAATAAAATACTGCCATAAAAATAGATAATGGAGTTGGTCAGTAGCTGCGAATCAAGAGAAGTATACAACAGGAATTTATCTTGCCTCTGAACCTCCCTCTCCCACCCTGTCCCTTTTCATGCAATGTAAATACTATGAGAAATTCAAAGGATGAATGGAATCAGCATAGTCGAAAATTACATATCCGGCAACTATTTAGGGGAGTTTCCCTCAAAGTCAGAGTGCATCTGCCTGAGCTACAAGGAACTAACAGTCTACATATAAATAAGCCATATGTAGAAGGGATATGCATGCAAAACTCAAATTCTGGAACAAGACCAAAGTCCAGAAGTGAATGAACAACCAGAACTTTCCACTGGAGTTTACAGCTGGTAAACACTAAGGAGAAAAAGAAGAAGATATGCATATGACAGGATAGAGTATAATTACCTATATACATATACATATATATATACATATACATATATATATATAAATATATATATATATATATATATATATATATATATATATATATATATATATATATATATAGAGAGAGAGAGAGAGAGAGAGAGAGAGAGAGAGAGAGAGAGAGAGAGAGAGAGAGAGAGAGAGAGATCCAATAAAAAAGAATGAATATTAACTGAGTGTCTGTTGTATTATCCAAAAACCAGCTTTGTGACCACCGAGTTGACTTCACCAAGTGGTTTGTCTTGGAATACAAAACTGTGAAGTTCCCATCAGCTGGAACAGTGTTCGACTACTATCTCTGTCCTAATACACGGACATTCAAGCCATGGACAAACCTTGTGCCAAGTTTTGAGTTTGATCCAGATATTCCATTACAGGTAAGTCCTAGGAAACAGTACATGTATCGACTGATAGATAAAACTCTTGTCTTACAACCACTTTCATAACTCTTGTCTGTCTGTCTGTCTAATCTATCTAATCTATTTAATCTATATATATATAATCTATATATATATATAATTTTTTTGTATGTGTGCTTGCCCTTAAAATTTAATTAGGCAGATTGTGCTGTAGTTACAGCTGTGCTTGTTTTATGAATGTTTTATGAATAAAACATGCTTTATAGATTCAAAAGTTGAGTGTTCTTGAAGGGCCAAATGTAAGAAGGGCCTGGGCCTTCCTGTCAAATTTAAAACCCTTTAAAAAAAAATTTTCATTTATTCGTTTGTCTGTTCATTCCCAGTAACCCTATTGGTAATTACTTATTCCTTAACTTGTCCTTACATTTTGCCTTCCTTCGCTAGGCCACTATTGTACACACAGCAGAAACTCATCGCCTGAAATATTTCCTGGACATGTTGGTGGCCACCCGCCGGCCGGTGATGCTTGTAGGGGCTGCTGGTACTGGCAAAACTGTGTTGATGAACAACAAACTGAAGTCTCTCAACACTGATGACTATGTCATTGCCAATGTGCCTTTTAACTTCTACACCACTAGTGAGATGCTTCAGAACATCCTGGAAAAGCCCCTGGAGAAGAAAGCTGGTCGAAATTATGGGCCACCTGGCACAAAAAAGTTGATCTATTTTGTTGATGATATGAATATGCCAGAAGTAAGTATGAGCTTTCCTTTTATCACAGTTTAGTTTAGTATGGCTTTGGAATTACCCCCGTTTCACCATTTGGTTTAGTATGCCTCTAGGGTTAACTTGTTTTCACCATTTGGTTTAACATGACTGGCATTAGCTAATTTTCATCATTTGGTTTAATATGTCTCTGGGGCTTGTTTTCACCATCTGGTTTAACATGACTCTGGCATTAGCCCATTTACACCATTTGGGTTAATCTGACTCTGGCACTAGCCAGTTTTAACTATTTAGTTTAATGTGCCTCTAGGGTTATCCTGTTTTCACCATTTGGTTTAATATGACTCTAACATTAGCCTATTTTAACCTCTTGGTTTAGTGTGTCTTTAGGGTAAACCTGTTTTCACATTTGGTTTAGTGTGCCTCTAGGGTAAACCTGTTTTCACCATTTGGTTTAGTGTGCCTCTAGGGTAAACCTGTTTTCACCATTTGGTTTAGTGTGCCTCTAGGGTAAACCTGTTTTCACCATTTGGTTTAGTGTGCCTCTAGGGTAAACCTGTTTTCACCATTTGGTTTAGTGTGCCTCTAGGGTAAACCTGTTTTCACCATTTGGTTTAGTGTGCCTCTAGGGTAAACCTGTTTTCACCATTTGGTTTAGTGTGCCTCTAGGGGAAAGACTGAGCGACTTCTGCACGGTGAATAGACTTGTTATAGGAGGAACACTATTTCCTCACAAGAATATACACAAGCTTACATGGATATCCCCAAACAGAAGAGATGTAAACCAGATCGACCATTTCATGGTAAACAGAAAATGGCGTGGGTCCCTACTCGATGCGTGTCAAAAGGGGAGCAGATGTGGGAAGGGATCATCACCATGTAGTCGCTCTACTACGACTTAAACTCAAAAAAGTTGTTCTTTAAAGTGTATATAGCTTTAAGGATTTCTTGTTTGCTTGGTGGTTCAGTAATAATGTCAATGTCCTGAGAGGCTGGTTGAATATCTGGGGGATTTTCAGGATCAGGTCTGTTCATGAGGTCGGAGAAGTGTTTAGTCCACTGCATGTCTTGTTTTTGTTCTGTGGTGAGCAGTCTACCTTGGTTATCTCTGATGGGTATGCTGTGATAATTGTTTCTGTTTCCGCAAATTTGCTGGGTAATTTTGTGTAGGGTTTGTAGATCATGTGCTTTAGCAGCATTTTCTGCTGTTTCTGCAAGATTTTCCATAAATCTTCTCTTGTCAGCTCTGGCACTTTTCTTGGTCATTTTATTTAGTTCGCTATATTCTAACATTAGTTTGTCTTTCTGACGTTCTGATTTAGTGTGATTTATGAGGCTCTTTATTCTTTTTCGCTTGGCAATATAGTCCATGGTTTGACTACTTATCCATTCTTTGTGGTGTTGTTTCCTGGTTCCTAATATGTTATTGCTAGTTGATTTGTATGTTCCTTTGATCTGGTTCCATCTGTCTTGAATGCTGATTGTAGTTGGAGTTTCTGGGTCACTTGATAGGGTTTGAAATCTATTCTTGAGTTCTACTATAAATTTAGTGGCATAGAGGGAAAGAGAAAAGAGGGGCGCCCAAAAACAACATGGAGACGAACGATGGAAAGTGACCTGAGTGCGGCATCTTTGACATGGAAAACTGCACTGAAGATTGCACAGGACAGGAAAGCATGGAAAGTCCTCTCTGAAGCCTCATGTGCCACTAGGCATAACGAGAACTGATGATGATGATAGGGTAAACCTGTTTTCACCATTAGGTTTAGTGTGCCTCTAGGGTTAACCTGTTTTCACAGTTTAGTTTAATGTGACTCTAACATTAGCCTATTTTCACCACTTGGTTTAATATAACTCTGGCATTAGCCTATTTTAACCTCTTGTTTAGTATGACCCTGAGGATAATCCAGCCTCCTAAAAATGGGTGCCTAGCAGTTTTCTGGGAAAGGAAAGTGTTGAGGAAGAGAAGTGACAGCCTCGCCTCATATATCTTGGATTCGAATATGTGAAGATCACGCCTCATATATCTTGGATTCGAATATGTGAAGATCAGTACTTTACACCCTAACACCGGTATCTCTTTTGCTTTTTATCCGCAATTAGAGCATAGGTCCTCACCCACTTTAAGCTAGGTCGTCCTAGCCTTTGCTATAGCAGTTACCTCACCCCATGTCCTCTCCATCCTTTTAACTTCACTCTCTAGCTTTGTTCTCCATGTGTTTTTTAGCCTTTTTAAAAAAAAATCCCTGTGGGTTCGTGTGTAAGGACATTCTTGTTATGTTGTTCTCAAGTTTTCTACACCCATGTCCTGTCCAATGCCAGCGTTTTTTCTTCACCTCTTGCTTCGTTGGAATTTGCTAAGTTCTTTTCAAATCTCCATGTTAGTAATTTTATCATAACACTGGGATTATTTAACCGTAGTATAGTTTTGTTGTTGTTGTTGTTGCTTTGCCTGAAGTTGCTAAATATTGTTTTCATTTTAACTGTTGTGTGAGAATTTGTTTCACCAAGCTTGCGCTCTGAGAACATGAGGGGACATGTGCAGACAATAAATAAAAACTTCTTTCTTCTTTCTTCTTAGGTAGACAAGTATTTCACTGTGCAGCCGCACACACTGGTCAGGGCTTGCATAGACCACGCTCACTGGTATGACCGACAGAAACTCTCCCTTAAAGAAATACACAATGTTCAGTTTGTTTCCTGCATGAATCCTACAGCCGGCTCTTTTACCATAGATGCTAGGCTGCAGGTAATCATTGCATTTATGTTTACATTCATATATTTTAAGAAACATATATCTACTAATACACAGGACATTAACATATAGCAATAACTATAATGACTGTTGATATGCACATACAAATTTAAAACAGAAAATTACTGTAAACATGTTTATATGCACAGTAGCATTTGTATTGTGTTGAACCTTTGTGTTTATGCTCCCAATTATGTGAGGAGCATTACCCAGTTTTTTTTTTTCACACCCACTCTGTTTCAATTTGTTTACATACCTGAAACATTGTGACTGTATTTAATTTCTCTAATCAGTTTACAGTTTTCCTTCTTGGACTGTTTTTGTTTTTCATTCCTTTGTATTCTTTATATTTACCTTAGAAGCACATTGTCACTGCCATTATATGTTCTTAACAAGTCTGCCTAATTTTCTATGTTTCACATGCATATAACAGTGTAGATTTTATATTTAACACAGTAACTTTTTCTTTTTTTGCTTCTCCTTCAAGAAGTTGTTTCCTAGTAAGTTTGTTTTTCATCTTTCAAAAGTCTACTTTTACTCTGGTCATTCTTATTCTAATCTCTGCAAGGCATCTTCTGTCAGATGTTGTGACTGTTCCAACAACATTGTACTTATTCACATGTTTTCTCATCTTTTTCTCATCTGCTTGATTATCACAAACTCACACCAAGTGGTCCATCATTTTCTGTCATGTGTAGCTCACCCCACATTCTTTCTGTCTTCTTCACTTTACCCTCAAATTTTATTCTGCATGTTATTTTTGTTTTGGGGTCTGCGTTTATTCCTTTGTCCTTGTGGGTTCTAGTCTAAAGACATTCTAATTGTTATTAGTGTTATCAATGTCATCATCTTTTCCTAACCTCTTGATTTACTGCAAATTGTTTTATTTCTTGCCTAAAGCCCTACATTAGGAATTTCATAATATTTTTAGTTAATTTCACTTCTGTGCAGTTAACTCCTTGAGTCCCAAGGAACGCATCATACGTTCATAGGTTCCTACCTAGAAGCCCAATGATCGCATGATGCACCGATTTTATCACTTTCTTTACTACTCCCTGGGCCTGTGATGCTAAACCCCCTGGGACTCAAAGAGTTAATGAATGTTTGTAGTTTGTTAATAACTGTTTAGTCCTTGTTTCAGCTGCATACAGCAGTAGTGAAAAGTCAGGCAAAATTACACATTTAAATAATGTGGAGACAAAGAATACATTGCATAGTTTATTGTCAGCCATATTTTGCTGCATCTGTTCAGGTGCATTACTGCAGTTATATCAGTGTATATGGAAGCATAAGCCCTCAGGACATTTTGAAGAGTCCTAGTTTATTATTTTCTTTTCCATATCAAGTCAAGAATATACACAACCGAAATACACAACGGTTTCTTTCAATGCATTGTTATCAAATTGCTGGAAATTCACGAAAATCATGTGACTTACTAGAATAACTTCAGATTGACAATTAACTCTTTTTGCCTAAATAAGAAAGGATTACACATTTTTATAAATGAAGCTTTGGCCAGTCTCAGAATTCACCTGTTAGGAGTGTGGTAAATCACATAAAAAACACTTTTTTTATGTAGGCAGAAAGAGTTAATTGTCAGTTTGACGTTACCCTGATGTCATGTGACTGTTGTGAAGGTCTGGAAAATTGACGACATTGAATTGCAAGAGACCATTTTGCATTTCACTTGAGTTTATTTTTTTATGTCTTATTATGTATTTATAAAACTGCAGTAATGCAAGGGATGTGTTGCAGCAAAATATGACCAGCAATCAATTGTGCAATGCATTGTTTATATCCTCATTATGTAAATTCAATACGGGAAAACATTGTTTTGAACAAATTATACATCCCTGTCATAAGTCCCTCTTGATAATCTGGCAATACCTCAATTCTAATCAGTTTTTATGTCAACAGTCTAAATATACTAACTATATGTTAACAGTTTGTTTTATGTACTACTTAGGATTTCTTCTATAACTATTCAGTAATGTATTGTGTTTCCTCAGCGCCATTTCTGTGTGTTCGCCTTGAGTCTGCCAACTAAAGATGCCCTGCTAGCAATCTATAGCAACATTCTTGGACAACACATGCAGTTAAATAATTTTAGCCATACTCTCCAGCGTTACTGTAACAACATTGTGCATGGAGCTATTGCCTTTCAGGCAAAAATGATGTCCAGCTATCTACCCACGGCCATTAAGTTCCACTATATTTTTAATTTAAGAGACATGTCCAATATTTTCCAGGTAAGTCAAAAGTGAATGTTCTTTCTTCTTCATTTAATGTTTATTGTCGGGCAGTTTGTGATCCCCCTGAATACTTCGTCATTTCTGCCTTTTGTTTTATCTGACCATTTAATCCTTTCACACCTGAATTCCTTTTAGAAAATCCCCAAACCTGTGAGTCCCAGAAAATGTCAAAGCTGCTTGACACTTTAACATGATAACTGTTTCAGTAGCTCCAAGATACGCTGCTGAACCTCATAAGAAGCCATAATGATGACACCTGTAACGGTTACATTAAGTATTACATCAAATGCCTGACTGTTCTGGGTAGGTAAAGATAATTCTGTGTAAATCCACCAGAATTCAGCATCAAAGTTAACAAGACAATCCTCAAGCAAGTTAGATGTCTGAGTACTTGGGTACTCTGATAAAAGCAGATCAATGATATTTTAAAAAAGTTAAATGTAGAATAGCTTAAGCAAAGGCACCATTTTACAGACAAAGAATAATCTCTGCAATCTTTATTTTGTCACTAGAGATGAGAAAAAGAATTTCCAAGAGCTTTATCAATCCTATCCTGAAATATGGAAGTGAGTCATGGACAGTTGGATGATTAGTGAAAAATTATTTGAAAGCAGCGAGGATGTCGTTTTATAGATAAATGATAAGGATACCCTAAATTGAAAAAGAATAAGCGATGAAGATGTCTTCAGAGAAACGGACTCACAAAGAGAACTGAATGCCCACATCAAAAAAAGACAATCTACATTATTTCATCAGAATTAATTGAAAGTTTACAAGACAGAAGGTTGTGGATAGACATGACTACCAATGCCACACCTTTTGACATCAGCCTGAAGTATTAGCTTGTGAACAAGATACCTGAACAATACTGCTATTGTTGATATTGCGATTAACTAAATTTGAAACATTCTGGTCATGAAACATTATTAAATACAACAGATCATGATCTCACCACGCTATAACTATAACCCCATTACAATGAAAATAGTTATGATTGCCATACTTCATTACTTCGGTTATTATTTTTACTAAAAATAATCATTTCAAGTCTGTCCAGGCATTGTGGCAAAACTGTTAAAGATTTCTTCCAGGTATTGGCTAATGTAATGAAACCAAAGTAACAGTTTTTGGCTCTCCTTTAAATAACGGTCCCAAATGATCTACGCAGAAAGTTAACCCTAACAGCCTCATTACGTCCTACCCTACAAAGATTTAAAAGTTGTAGCTCGGAAAATATAAGGAACGAAAAGTATGAGGAAAAGGGCGAAGTCTACTACTTACCAACAGTTAAATCCTTTATATGTGAAAATTGTTTCACAGAAGTTGCAAACAGTGCCCAAATATCTGTTCTTTCTGGCTGTCCGCTATTTCAACAGGCCGCGATTCTCGTTCCGGGCGAGAAATAATCAATAATGCGCGTTTTAATGTACGTGCATGTCGCCTCAGGACAACTTCAAACCAGCAGTCACCTCGGAACAACTTCAGACCAGCAGCCGCCACTATGGTGCTCCACTATCCCGACGACACCTTGACCGTGGCGAATGTGACCACGCTGGCAGTTCCGACGCAAGTAGTAGCTCATGACTGTTTTCCTACGACCATAGTGCCACCTCTGAGAGTATCCCCGCGTGGCGCAGAAGGGGCTAAACTAGATGGCTAGGACTCACGAGCAAATACAATGGAGGAAGCTGCAGGAGAAGCGGTAGCTGCTGCTCGTGAGTCCCAGCCATCTAGTTTAGCCTTTTCCGCGCCTCGCGTAGCAACGCGGGGGATACTCCGGGAGGTGGCACTGTAGTCGGCGAAAAGTGGTCCGGAACTTACACATAACTGTGGCCCTGCCGTAGGATAGCACACTGCCAACTCTAGATATAAATAGCCTGAAGATGGCCCTGCCGTAGGATAGCGCTATCGGCAGTATTCTCACGTGTCGCAAATTTTTTTTGTCCGTAGTTAATCCTAGTTTTGCCGCCGTGTAATCTCCGTTAAAAAATCTGTTGCGTTTCGCAAAAATGTCGTGGCAATTAATCCTACTTTCGACACGGTTGAATCGCCGCAAAAGAAATGCGAATTTTAGATATGAGTGAGGCTCTGTTTGGGTTTACTTTCTGCGTAGATCATTTGGGACCGTTATTTAAAGGAGAGCCCAGTTTCTCAAGGAATTGTAGACTGATAATTTGTATTTCTCAAGTTGATTAAGTTAACATTGAAAAATAACAGATATTAACAGTCATTCCTGGCCTTCTATCAACATTTAAGCTTTCTTCAGCACAGTGTTCAAAGATAAACATACAAGCAACCATCTCCATCTTCTCTTATCTCTGATCTCCAGCTACATCATCAGTATTCAGACTGGACACATTTTAAATAATTCTTTGTTTCACGTGGTGCATAATAACATACTGGATTGTTCTCATCAACAGGGTATGCTGTTTGCAAATGCAGAGTGCTGCAGAACAGTAGTTAACTTGGTGAGACTTTACTTCCATGAGGCAGAAAGAGTCTACAAAGACAAGCTAGTAGATGAAAATGATATTGACATGTATGACAAGTTTCAAGTGGAGATCCTCAAAAAGAACTTTGAGGTTTGGAATTTTTCTTTCATCTGGAGATCCCCTGTAATTCCCTCTAATGCTGACAATTAATTGAGCTCAAAAGAAAAGTATCTAGGGTAAATAGAATATAGGTCCCAGAGGTGACATGATAAGAGGAAAGTCAATGATGACTGACACAGTCAAAGGAACACAATTGTATGGTTAATTCCCAGAAATAAACTAAAGATATAACTACTCTCTAAATAAATTATTTAACAGTCATGTCACAATAAACTGATAAGTGAACTCGAGTTGGGTCAATAAAATAAATAAATGCACTTTAAAGAATAAATCAAGTCAACCCATAAACTAATAATTACTGAACAAAGCAGTCTTTCTGTATGAATGGAACAATATTTACTGGAGATGAAGCCCACCCAAAATTCCCTTCATCTAATCAATGAACAAATAATTTTAAAACTAAAGAATGTTCATCTTCTAAAACATAAACCTTTTAAGATCAGCATTAATAAGACACTTCACTCAACTTAAGGTTTTCTCCAGTTAAATGACAAGCCTGGGGTTAGTGATAGAAGAATCTTTCCTGGTTAGTTCAGTTTGATTCAGATTGTCTGCAGGACCTCTGAGGCATTCTGCTGCAATGGCTCCTTCCATACACACTGCACACACACATGTTGGCTTTTCATATTACAAGTGAAGTTTGGTGGTACACATTGTCGTTGGAGACACTTTCTTTACTTGTGTGTTATAACTGGAATGTTCTTGCTTGAATTGGAACCTAAAATAAAATTCCAGTTTCCCTCTAGTAAAATACAGCTGACCAAAAGGATAGATAATATGGGGTGTTGTTGTTGTTTTATTATCAGCATATTTTAAGTGAAAAAAACAAAGTAATGCATATAAAGCTTTACAATAAAAGTAAATCTTTACCTTAGCATGTGTTGTTTACTTCATGACATAATGTTTACAAACAGTTTTTGCTTTAATGATCTGATGTTGATCAAAATCATTGTGCAGCACAGGATGATGATTTACCATATATGATTATTAACTAAAGATAACCCTACCAAGGGAGTAGTCCCTTTAAAGAGCCTTTTGAGTAGATAAAGGTACCACTAAAGGAATAGCTCTAACCATGAATGGTAATGAATATGTCAGAACTAGTCAGTGATTTCTATCAATTAATGGACAGTTATCTATGAAGAGAATGTTCTGGAATGTTCCATCCAAAATTTTCAAAGAATTGTATGATTTAGATCAGATATTTTAAATAGCAGGTTTATGTTTACATGGGTTTTCCATGGGATATGAACTATTCCCCACAATTATAAAGTGTACCGATATTTTGTAAATGTTCTAAAAATTTTAACTATTTAACAGAGCTGATGGAAAAGTGTTTTGACTTTGTTAGATGGGAGCAGCAAATGACTATGTATTATTAGGTGTCCTACATACAAGCCAATATCAACATTTAAAAAAAAAATACATGCTATTCACGATATCCATGATGTTGATTTTTTATTCATAGCTTTATGGACTCTTCTGGGTCACAGGGGTGTGAGTCTATTCTGGGACATCTGTCCTGTGTCGAGCGAACTGTGACTCGACATATTGAAAGGTTGCCTGGCTGGGATAAATTAACCCCACCAACTCACATCGGTTGAGAGCGTACAGCCAAGACCCGCGGTGTGTTACAACTGTTAACCGCTCTTTTCTTTTTGTTTATGGGTGGCGCTAAAAAGCGCCGTGGCTGTCTTGATCAGAGCCGGCCATTAGCTGCAGGTCCTAATAAGGACTGCCAGTGAGTAGTGATACCTTTCAGATTTTCTGCGGTAGACAAAAGTCGACAATTCTTCTTTTTCGCAGTGTCAGTATATTCTGTAGGTGCCACCCAGCAAAGACACTCTCATCGATTTTGACCATCATATTCGGTCTCCCGATCACTGTATGATTCATTATCAGCTTATGTGTGCAAACCTCCCGCAGGTAACTAGTAGAGGCAATTGTTGTTAAAAGTGACATCCCCAGCTCTGACTAACTGGCAAAATTAAAGTCTAGTCAACTCCCGACTCCAGCAGTATACGAAAAGTGTAACCTATCTGTAACTGAGACGTGCGCTCTTCAGCCAAATGCCTTTCTTAAAAGCCAATTTCTGTCGACAATCTACATGACGGCATCTCAAATAATCCTCACGATCGCTCAGTCAGGACCATAAGATGATTTTTAGAACAGCGTCTCGACGAAGGAAAGATGCCGTGCTCCTGCAGGAATTTAACGCTTCTCTTCTTGTCACTGGTCAGCACTGACAACTTAAGAAAATTCATGTCTGCTCACTATGGCAATTCAAGCCACAATGCGTTGCTCGTTCCCGGAATGCCACAATGAACAGCGACATGCAACATTGCGTATCGGTCAATGCCTTGCTCACAGAACGGCACAATGAACAGTGACACGCAACATTGTACATCGGTCAATGTGTTACTCACAGTATGGCGCAATGAACATGCAACATTGCACATCGGTCAATGTGTTACTCACAGAACTGCACAATGAACATGCAACATTGCACATCGGTCAATGTGTTACTCATAGAACGGCACAATGAACAGTGACACGCAACATTACACATCGGTCAATGTGTTACTCACAGTACCGCGCAATGAACATGCAACATTGCACATCGGCCAATGCGTTGCTAACAGAACGGCACAATGAACAGTGACACGCAACATTGCACATGGGTCAATGTGTTACTCACAGAATGGCACAATGAACAGTGACATGCAACATTGCACATCGGTCAATGTGTTACTCTCAGAACTATACAATGAACAGTGACACGCAACATTGCACATGGGTCAATATGTTACTCACAGAATGGCACAATGAACATGCAACATTGCACATCGGTCAATGTGTTGCTCACAGTACGGTGCAATGAACATGCAACATTGCACATCAGTCAATGTGTTGCTAACAGAACGGCACAATGAACAGTGACACGCAACATTGCACATCGGTCAATGCATTGCTCACAGAACGGCGCAATGAACATGCAACATTGCACATCGGTCAATGCGTTGCTAACAGAATGGCACAATGAACAGTGACATGCAACATTACACATCGGCCAATGTGTTGCTCACAGAACAGCGCAATGAACAGCGACATGCAACATTGCACATCGGCCAATGTGTTGCTCACAGAATAGTGCAATGAACAGTGACACACAACATTGCACGTCGGCCAGTGTGTTGCTCACAGAATGGTGCAATGAACAGTGACATGCAACATTGCACATCAGTCAATGTGTTGCTAACAGAATGACGCAATGAACAGTGACATGCAAAATTGCACATCGGTCAATGTGTTGCTCACAGAACGGCGCGATGAACAGCAACACGCAACATTACACATCATCGTTGTCCCCGAAATAATCTAGAATTAGCTCACACTCCTGTGCCCCAAAGCGGTCCAATGATTTATGAATGAAGCAGCGCGCAGTGCGTAACCTAATTTAAACATCACGAATATCGTGAACACCACTAAAAAATCAATGCTCTAAACTCATTTGTTCGTTTAGGGCTATTCCCACCAATGTGTATTTCAGTTAAGATGTTTAAGAGTTAAACCTAAATGATTCTAACACTTACTGGACCAAAGTTAAAAAAACCCACACAAAATGCCCACAATATGAAAAGTCAAAAATACAAAAGTCTCAGCAAAATCCAAAAGTTTGCACCCGCATCAACTGCCTAAGACAGCCACCTGAGGTGCCAACACCTACAGTTTGTCACTAAAATTTTCTGTTCATTTTTGATGGAAGTAGCAGTCATAACAAACCAGCAGGTGCACACGCATTACTGCATGCAAAAATGTGTTGCCTTTAGTCTCATTGTCACTCACCCTTGAATTTCTTACAGTAGGTAAAACTGAGCCAGACACTGCTTTTAGCATGAGCCTGACTGCTAGAAATGTTTTATAGATTCCCCCCTTATATCTAGTGCATTTTCTCCATATGCAAGATCCAGTGTTTTGGGAACGCAAGCAAATGATTACTGGCCTGTAATGCAATGTCCTCATTAAAAAAAATATGTAGACAAGAGGATTATCACATCAAATCAGAAATCTAAGCAGGCTTGTTATTCACTAGAGGCAGTTATGCATACTGCAATAAAATCATGGCAGGTAGAGTTAAATAAGAAGTGCAAGGAGAATATAGAAGTAGATGAGGAAGATGAACAAAACAAAAAACCGAATTGATTTTTAAAACCTGCAAAGAATTCTAAGGAAACAATAATGGGCCATTTTTTGTAAGATAGAGATATGCACAGATAAGACTCTCCATAAATAACAACATAAACAGAAGAAGTTGTCAGCAAGCCCACTCAGTCAAATGCCTGTCAGATACCTCCTGCAGACCAAGGCAGAGAGAGGTAGCCTTTTAGCTCTGGGCGTGTTAAAGACATTAAGGTACTAGAGATACTATGCAGCACAAGACAGATCACGACCTAAAAATTGTAATACAGAAGTAATTTGTCAATGTTCTTCTTATTACACTTGCCTTAACTCATATCAAGCAGCTGACTGTGTGTTTATTAGGGTTTCCTTAAATGATCAATTTTTAATACCTGATGTTTGATACAGTTGTAACATTGACCACAGTTGTAACATTGACCACAGTTGTAACATTGACCACAGTTGTAACATTGACCACAGTTGTAACATTGACCACAGTTGTAACATTGACCACAGTTGTAACATTGACCACAGTTGTAACATTGACCACAGTTGTAACATTGACCACAGTTGTAACATTGACCACAGTTGTAACATTGACCTGTTCTATTCAGCTTGCTAGTTATTACTCCAACTCTTTTTGTCCATAGTGATATTATTGTAAATATTTCAGGATCAAACACTTATAAGCAGTAATAGTTTAGGATAAAAAGAGTTAAGAAAACACCTGCCTGGTACTTAACCAGTTATGAATAATAGAAACACTGTCTCTGGTCCTAACTAAGGCTTGCAGCACATAAAAAAAAAAAAAAAAACTGGGCGAGTTAGATATTAAGGAAGTAGCCAAGAGTTTCAACAAAATTGTACAGAATGTCATAATACCAGAAGACTGGTTTCTCAGCTTTACTGAAATCTGATTTTTTAAAAAAAAACATTGCACAGTTCAGTAGCTGATGCATCATTAAACTACAAAACTTGAATCATAAGTGAAATATCATACATTTAAGCCACTCTGTCCTTAACTCACTTTAATAAAGTCAAGGAGCCTTTTCCCTGCCTTTAGGCGTATAGGGCATATAGGGCTAAACCTATATTTTTATAGACCAATCGGCACAAGATGGGTGATGTGGTCAGCATCACACCGGCCACCTTTACTTCCTGGGACTGCACCCGGTACCCATTTAAGGCTGGGTCGACCTGGAAGCCAAGGTCAACACACTTTAATGATTTTGTAATTTATGAATTAATAAAAAAGATAAAGAGAATCGGTGATGTGCTAGTGCAATAGTAATTATGGCAGACATAGGTATTTTGTTTTATAATGTGTTTGTTGTTTAATGGACATAGATATTTTGTGATGTCATGACCAGTTTATCAATCATGTGTTGTCACCACTATACAAGTTAGCTGTAGTGAATCTCTAACACACTCTGTCTCCTGCCCTGTTTACACACTCTCTCAAACTACTGTTCATCTATCTCTTGATGTTATCCATCCACTTAAATTGCTGCCCACCTTTTATCCCGACTGGCTTTACCTTTTCCATTGTTATGCCTTTTTAAAAAAAGATATGTCATGTTTTTTAATGTGGCTTAAATATTTTCAAATGTCTTTTTTTACATTTCTGTCAATAACCCTGTATCTTTTAACGTGGCTCGAATATTGTCAAATGTCTCTTTTTAAATTTCTTCAATAACCTCTTTTCATTCCAATTTTTTTCAGCAACGCTAAATTGTGTCATTATTGTTTTCATGAAATACAGACTGTACAAAAGGTTAATAATTAAAGCAGACAAAGATGGTGGTGTGTAATCATGTAACATAAATTAGCTTTATAGTAATGTGTTAACTTTTTAAAATTTTTTATAAATAAACTAAAGGATCAGAAAGAAGACCAGATCAACGAAAGGCCCCGCATCTGCTGCCACTTTGCTCATGGTGTCGGCGATCTGAGCTATGACTTCATTCAGAGTTGGCCTCAGATCAATAAAATTCTCACTGATGCTCTGGACAGTTACAATGAATTGAATGCAGCAATGAACTTGGTTCTCTTTGAGGATGCCATGGCACATATCTGCAGGATTAACAGAATTCTGGAGTCACCTAGAGGCAATGCTCTTCTCATTGGCGTGGGTGGAAGTGGCAAGCAGTCCCTTTCTCGTATGGCAGCCTTCATTAGTGGGCTGGATGTGTTTCAGGTTGGTCTGGTTTGAGATATTCAAGTATATTTGTTTTCATGAAAGGTTATTTGTCTGTTTTGTAACCTAATGAGGTAAGACAAAGGTGGAAGTGTTGGCTTCATGGTTCACACAACACCCCAACCCTTACCCCCAATGTGGAGGACTAGGGTATTTCTCTTTGTTCTCTGAATAATTGTGCTAACTTATATTTCTTCACTACAGCACCTTATGGCAAACTTTAGAGAATAGATCAATATTCATCAAAGATGAAAATAGCGAAGAATAGAGAATGAGAAACAACAACAAAATTATTAATGTTTAAATTGCTATTGATTACTGGCATATTGAGAGCTAATAGACTGCAATGGTTTAGACATAAAGAGAGAGTGATAAATAACAGAGAGATAAAAACTGTATACATAGAAGAGCTGACTAGGAGTAGACCACAAGGCACACACACACACACACACACAAATGGTGGAGAAAAAATATACAGGCAGACCTACAAACACTTGGAATCACCAGTTTGAAAGAGAAGGCCTGTCACAGAAATAAAAGGAGGCGGGTGATATCTGTAGCAATTGGTGAACCTCTTGGGCTCACAAGGCTGAAGAAGAAGAGGAAAATAAAAAGTAAAAAAAATAAAAAAAATATTCTGTTAAATCTAAAACAATAAAATGTCTGGGGAAAGACCAAGCTATAACTGGTACAATGCAGTCGGTTAGTTGCGTATCCTTTACAGGCCGTTGCAGGACCAACCCTCATCAGCCCCTGGCTGTTGTGTGGTTTTACTAGGCAAATTTATGTCCAATAATTTGCCATTGCTTTCTGGATGGTCGGCTCCCTGATACCACTGTCGAAACCAACGCAAAGGCGTATGGCTGCAGCTGGAATCGAACCCGGTACCCCGGCATTACGAAGCCTTTGCATTGACTTAGCCACAGAGCTGACATAATGCAGTAGATCCTCTTTTAACCTTATGAGAAAATGTACACCGGTATTCTAATGTTTCACCAGTTGCTTAGTCTTGATCAAGTCACTTATGCAACAGTTTTCTATTTTGGTTTAAATTAATCTTGACTCTTTAAGTAGTAATCAGCACAAAATGTGTGACTGAACATCACTGATGTGCTTCAGTCAGTATGCTATTATGTTTGTGCATCTAATATTTTGTCAGAGTAAACTAAACAAAATTCCAGGCATACATGTGCCCCCTTTATTGTGCAGGTTACCTGCCACTGCAGATGCATGATACCTATGATTTTTTTGCTTTCATTATTGCCTCAAATTGACATCAGCTATGATCTTTTGGGACCTTAAGAATTAAATATGATTTTGTTTTTAAAGAAGAACCTGATGATACATGCATTTTGAATCATTTATTTGATGCATTTATTTTCTTGACAAAGTGGCTGAAAGATTTCACTGCACTGAATGCAGTAGTTTTCATTTATTCTTTCTTGTCTTCACCATCTCAGATCACATTGACTAAACAATATGGAATAACAGAACTAAAAATGGACTTGAATGGCTTGTACAAGAAAACAGGACATAAAGGTAATCTCGGCTTAAGGCCACCATCTTCAAGATTTACTTTATTTAACACAGTCACTGCTTCTCTTTTTTTTAAAACAGTACATACATTAGATTAACTAACATTAATTTAAAAAACCCTTGTTCATGGCTTCAGGTGTATTGGACAATAAATGCTAGATCTATATTTTATAGGCCAATCAGCACTTGGTGGTGATGTAGTCACTATCACACTGGCTATCTTTACTTCTTAGTACTTTACCTGGTATTCATTTAATGATGGATCGACCTGGGAGTTAAGATCATTTAAAAAAAAAAGTCTTGTTCCGCTGGGTTTTGAACTCACGACCTTTGGATCCACAGGTGAGCTTTTAGCCATTACACCACAACAGCCCTAACACACATTAGTAATAACCTTGTTTTCTAAATTGTAAAGTAAATGATGATGAATGAGGAAAATGTCACAGAGTGTAAAGATCCTGTTGTTTAAAAAACAAATAGTACGGATGGTAAAAAAAAAAAAAGTAAAAGTAAAGGTCCTGTTTTCATATTCTGAAGAGAAGCTGGCATGTGATACAATGCACATATTTGTGGAGAGTCAACACCCATGTGGTTAGCATCATGCAGGCCTCCAGTATTTCCTTGTAGCCTTTTTAGTTAGGAAGGGTTTTTGTGAGCCTGCATTTCTACTTCTTCTTTTTTATCTTCTTCACTTCCTCTTTTACCGCTGTGGGTGTCGAGGGAGATATAAGGTTCTGTTTCTAGCTCTTCTGGCTGCCTCGACCATAGGCACATCGTGCTGTTGTAGAGTTTCTCTGATGTTATCCTTCCATCTTGTTCTTGGTCTACCCCGTGCTCTACCTCCTTCTTCTCTTTCCATGTATGCTTTGTATGGTATGGTGTCACAAGGCATTCTCTCTAAGTGGGCAAACCATTTCACTTGCTGTCTTTGTATGTAATCCAGAATTGGTTCTGTGCCGACTTGTTCTCTTATGATCTCATTCCCGATCTTATCTCTTATGGTCACTCCTACAGCCCTTCTCAGGCATCTCATTTCCGTGGTTACTAATTTTGTTTTATGGTTTGTTGTGAGTGACCATGTCTGGCACTGGTAGCACAGAGTTGGAATGAATATGCTTTGTCTACAATTCTGAAATAATGTCAAGATTCAGCTACAGGCAATTTGACAGCAGACAGATTTTGCATTGATTATTGACAATGGTGGGTAGAACTGATCATTCAGTAAGTAAAGCAAACTGCTGGACATAAAGTTGTCTAGTAAATCCACAAATCCAACAAATTCTGGAGTTGGTTGCAATGTCCTGAAGAGGAAATGCAACTAAGTTGATTTGGGAGAATAAAAAAGTAAAAAGAAATTTAAAGGAGTGTTTTTGATGTCAGATGCTCAAATGGTCAGGAAGAAAAATATGGTACAAAAGAAAACATTACATTTTAAGTATTTGTTATTTTAGGCAATGCTTCAGGCAGGCACAACTGTTTAACATTTTTTTTGTTTTTTGAGTTTTTTTGTTTACATTGCATTTGCAGTCGAACATACTAGGTCAACATGTTTTGAAAAAAAAATGAAAATTAAGTAGAATATAGAAGCACAGTTTAGCTAATTGTTATTAAAAACCCCCTGGTATAAAGTGGCACATTCAGCGCAGCAGAGTGAGTATTCAGTCCTGGGAAGACTGATTCAGTGGAGACAAACAGAAGGTCTAGGTGACATTTTGTGAGGTAAAAGGATAGACCTAACCTGGCTACTAAGTTTACCAATAGCGTTATAACAATTGTAGGTTACTGAGGAAGTTAGAGAAAGTCCGGAAATGCACTGCATGCCGTGATAGTGTTTCCCGAAACCATATACTGCCCTAAATTATCTTACATAAAACTGTCACCCCCAAAACTTTGCCAGTCCAAAAGTATTTCCTATTCACTCCAACCACCTAGTATATTTTATTTGGTTTCAAGTCTACAAGTTTAGGAGCAGTTCTTGTGCTGTTGTGTTGTTAAGTTGGTATGTTTAGTACAACAGCTAGCATCTGTAGTATTAAAGTTGTAAATGTGGTTTGTCATTACAAGATATCTGGTTTGATTCCAGCTGTGGGCCAGTTTGCAGCAGATCGCTTTGCATTAACTTTGACAATAGTATCTTGTGTGTCATTGATTTATCTCCATTGTAGACATTCTTTTGTATATATGTCTAGTGGACATGTGTCAGGTTCATGCTTCAGTAGACCCGTCACAGGGAAATCCCTGGAGACCCGCTGAATGTGACTTGGCGTAAGATTAACATATTCCTCAGAATTAACTGAAGCCTGAGCATGATGTATTTCCGATACACATATATTCAAAAGTATGTCTACATTGGAAATAAATAAATGACACACAACATACCCAGAGCTGACCATTCATAAGCTATGGCAAACTACCAAATGTAAAAACTGCCTAGTAAATTCAAAACAACCCGGAAAAAAAAAGTTAGGGTAGGTTTGTAATGTCCTCTAAAGAATACAGCCTAACTGTTTAGTACATGTTGTGAGTAGTTTAACTCTTTCAGCCCCAACCAATGCACCATGTGTGATCAGTGACTGCCCATAAGTACCAAACCATGAAAGATGTTATATGGCATTTAGTCTAGTAATACAATAAAAATAGGGCTGGCTACTCTAAAAATCCTGAGTATTTATGTTGTTTCATATGTAACATTAACGTTTTCCCAGATTGCTTATGTTCATTGAGACTGTCGTTACTGTAAAATGTTCCGGCTGTTACCTAAAAAGCTAAGACAGATTTCTCTTGCTGTCATCTATCTAGGTCTTGGAGTAGTGTTTTTGATGTCGGATGCTCAGGTGGCCAGTGAGATGTTTTTGGTGTTGATAAATGATCTGCTGGCCTCTGGAGAGATACCTGGCTTGTTTGGAGAGGATGAAGTGGAGGAGATCATGGGTTCAATGATGAATGAATGCAAACAGATTGGAATACCTGACACTAGAGAAAATGCTTGGTCTCTGTTTATTGATAAAGTCCGGAAAAACTTGAAAGTGAGTTTTAGTATATTAATACTGTTTAGTTCAAAGATTAATTTTAGCAGATGTTGTAGGGCATAGTAAACTTTATTTTCGGTTAGTATTTTAGATTGTATTTCTTCTCTTAGTATGTTTGAAATTTGTACCCAAATACTTGTGTGATTCCATTTGTTTGATTTTCATTTTATCTGTCGGTATGTGGCTAGAGTGTTTATTCTTTCCCTGTCTTTTTATTTCCATGTTTTTTTTGTTTTTTTTTTGTTTTGTTGTTGATAACTAGTCCTATTTTCTGAGCTGCATCCTTTGGGTGATTTGAGTGTTTTTACTGTCTCTAGTCCACTTTCTGCAACTGTGTCTATGTCATATGCATAGCCAGGTATTCTTGTAGTTTTTTCTATAGTACAGCTTTTTTTTTACCTTATAATTTTTTCTATGGCCAAGCTAAAAAGAAGAGGGGCAGGGCATCACTTTGATTTAAACCAGATGCTTTTTGAAAAGGATTTGACTTTTGCCTTAAAATGCTACTATATTAGAAGTGTCCTTGTATAATATTTCAGATTATTATTCTCAGTTATGACTGAAATCCAGACATCTTTCACTTGTTAAGAACTAAATCACTCCTCACTGATCCTGTTCGTGCAGAATTGGTGTCACACTGGCCATGTTGTCAATGTTGTGCAGCAGAACCTTTGCATGTGTGAAGTTTGAATGCATGCTTACTTGTTCACTAGTCTGTTTTTTATTGTAGGAACTACTTTGGTGTAGAGGCTAGATGCTCACCTGCAGAATTGGAGGTTGTGTGTTCACATACAAAGTTTTTTTTTTTTTAAATGGCTTTGGCTCTCATGTCGAACCAGCCTTAAATGGGTACCATGTAAAGTTCTGGGAAGTAAAGGCTTCCAGTGTGATGTTGACCTCCTCATCAACTACTGAGTGCCAATTAGCCTGTAAAATAGCCTGTAAAATATAAGTCTAGCACTATATGCCCAATACGCCTGAAGGCAAGGAAAGGGTCCTTAGCTGTTTTTAATTACAAGGCCGTACAAAGGCCATACATTATCATGTTCTATGCATATTTACCAGCATATCACTCCATGGACAGGTTTCATTTGGTCATACCTTGTATATAAATTAACCTCACCCTCAATGCTTTCATAGTCTTTCTTTATCAGGTCATACATTGTTGTCTGCCTTGTCTGCCTAATTCTGTCTGTGGTTATTTTTATTCCAGTAGGTGCATGTAAATGTTTTGTTTGAAGAACAATTGTTACTTGTTTAGCAGTAACAGATTGGTATATCATTAACACCTAATGTTTTATCACCTGATAGGTGGTACTTTGCTTCTCGCCTGTTGGCAACACCCTCCGTGTTCGAAGTCGCAAATTTCCAGCCGTCACCAACTGTACCAGCATTGACTGGTTCCACGAGTGGCCAGAGGAAGCCTTAATTTCTGTCAGTCGCCGTTTTCTAAGTGATAATGAGCTATTGGAGGTAACTGCCTGCTGTGGAATGTGAAGATGTTTAACCCTCTTGCCTGGTAATGCTAAGATCTAGGTCTGTCTGGGTTTTTGATGGCTTGAAGTCTTTGGACAGTGGTAACTACACTTGTAGGCTCTTTTCTTTTATTTCATAGGGAATTCTCGGTAAGTCCAATATCAGGGGGAAATAAGGAGTGTTAGCATTAGGGTTAATGTTAGCGGTAATGTAACACCCTAACACCTTAATACTATTGGACTTCTGGACATTGGTCTTGTTCTAGAACTTGAGTTGCTCATGCAGATCCATTTGCTAGATCTGGCTTATTGTGTGAGCATGCTTCATAATGCCTGGGTGCCAGGTTTGATCCCAGCTGCAAGCGATTTGGCAGCAGACTGTTTTTCATTGATTGTGACAGTAGTATCCAGAGTCAACTGTTCAGACAGCAATGGCAAACTACTGACATAAATTTGCCTAGAAAAACCACAACTACCCCCAAAAAATGATGGTTTTGGTTCTGCAACGTCCTGTAAAGGATACACAACTAACATAACTTATTTTGTATGCAGACTTTTGGTTCCTCGCCTCTCAGGTAGATGTACTCTGACCGCAAAAGGAAACATTCCTTATTAGTTTACCTTTGCATAAAATGTTTGTTAGAGAGGCAGTGAGTCTCCCTCATCCTCACCCCTTCCAGAATGGGGGCCTTGGAACTCACACCAGCATGTGGCTTGTTTACAAAACAATAAATTCTTAGTCAAAGAGAGGAAAGCAGTTAATTCTGTGTTCCATTTAAATCTCCCCCAAAAGATATGCAACACTATTGCTGATGTAATGGACAGCCAAGTTTGAACTTTTACCAGTATTTTATTTGACGGAATTCATGTTTCAGTCTTGACAAGAAGATACTTTATGACCGGAACAATGCAATGTTTTTCATTACATTTGGTTCACACTTTTATTGTTTGTGAACGGGACCTCCATTTTAGGAGTGTGTAAGGCCTCCTCTGGTCTCTGTTGAAGAATGGCATCTTTTGGCATTGATCTGATTAGCTGTTAGATGAGTTGTTGTGGGATGACTGCCCACTCTTCTGGAAGTGCAAGAGACATCTGTTGAAGATTAGCTGGAGCCATGTCTTGCTGATGGACTTGTCTGTTGAGTTCATCCCATATATAAGTGGTTTATGGGGTTCATGTCCAATGACAAGGCTGGATATTGCTCTCAGTGAGGAACTGGGTGGTGAGTAATGCCACATGAGGTCTATAGTTACCTTTCTGAAAAATTTACCTTTGTGTTGCCGAAAGTGGATGATCACGAGGACAAAGAATTTCAGTCACATATAATTGGGCATTCAGCCATCCTTCAGTTTGCACTATGTCACTTCTTCTCATGAAGCTGATCGCTCCCCACATCAGTACACCTCTGTTAGCATATGGAGAAAAGCTCATTCACACAGTTGTGAGAAAATGAGAGAGGAAGGGAGGGAGAGGACATATTTTTGCCATGTTCTGAGAATAAAGAAATGATTATTCTGGGACATCTATAAGTATTTATATAAGGAGATATAGAGGTAGAAAATGCAAGAGGACTCTTGGTAGCCCTGTTGTCATGAGATGGAAAAGTGTCTGCACATGAACTGATGAGACTTGGTGTTGAAGACTGAGGATCACAAGCTATGTGACCATGCATGTCAACATTTAAATTGATGATGATGATGAGAAATGTGTCTGTTATGGACTTGAATGCAAGTCGAGTACACTTCTCCATGGAGGTTGGTGTTTGCACCAAATAGAGTTTATGGTAGTGTATTTCTATATGTAGTTACTGTTTTATGTTATTTATGTATTTGTAATGTAAATAACCAACTGCAGTCTTTCTTGTTTCCACTTGCAGCCAAATATGCGGGATTCTATTTCCCAATTCATGGCCTTTGTGCATAAGTCAGTCAATGAAGCAAGTGCTTCTTACTTGAGGAACGAGCACCGTTACAATTACACTACACCCAAATCATTCTTGGAGCAGATCAAGCTCTACCAGAACCTGCTTGCAAGCAAGTATGAAGAGTTACAAGCCAGTATTATCAGGCTAGAGAATGGATTAGAAAAACTTCGTAGCACTGCATCCCAGGTATGATGATTATTTGTCATGTCTTTATCCTCGAAAATACACTGGCAAGTTGAAAGAAAGAGAGCAAGGGGAAGTCAAAAAGATAAATACCTTGTTGGCTTGCCTACATGGATGGAGGTGAGACAAGAGCTCTGACCTGATCTGTGATTATGGCGATCATGTGAGATGGCAGAGCTTGATCACTGCTTTTTTGCATGGCTCATTATGATGATTAGGAGGATGGTGATGATCATGGATGTTGTATATTACAAAATTTTCCCCTCTCTCCTTCGATCCCTCCCTCCCTTCCTTTGTGCATGTGTGCATTCATCTTATCACTGTGTCCCTCTGTCTTTATCTATATACTATAGTGTGTGTTTTTAATTTTCTTATTCTGTGCATTGCATGTGTTAAAAACAATTTTTTTTGTGTAGTTTATATTTATGTTTATATATATTACTGAGGGGGGGGGGGGGGGGGGGGTTTGTACATTCCTTATCAACAAATTTAAAAGATATTCCTGCCTATAATTACTTATTATTTTCAAAAACATATGCAGACAACAATTTTGTTTTAAACTTCACCCAATTTTGTGAATTAATTTACATTTGTATACTTGAAAAGTTGTAAAATTATGAAAAAATATTTTCTTATCAACAGTTTCTAGGTTCTGAATAAATGTTTGCTTTGGCTTTAGCAGATTAGTATAACTTTGTGACTAACAGCGTTATTGCCAGCAACTTCTATGAAACCACACCACTGTACAAAGTGGTTACAATAGAGTATTTTAGGAATTAGTAACCAACTCAGGCCCAGCTCTGCCCTGCCCATCTACATACTAGCTGATCTGTCATTGATGACTGACTGGTCTGGCTGGTCTACATTAGAGGGGTGTAGAATGCACTCTGTCGTCAGACCTAGGTTCAGTTTTTGGGGTAGGGGGGCTGGGGTTAGGACCAGTTGTACGTGTTATCGAGTTGTTAAAACTGCTCACATCCTGTAATGTAGAGCAAGTCAGGTTGCTGGTATGACCGTCGAGAGAATACAACGTTGCATCAACCTGACATCCCTGCCACTTAAACTTACGCGTCTCAAAGGTTAACACGCATAAATGAACATCCAATCACAGTGTCCGGGCCTGACTTTGTCACTCATAAGTGTGTAGGTGGTTGGAGTTGGGACTGAGTTTGTTACATTTTTTGTATTTTTAGATGCAAGATCCCTGTGTGGTTTCCAGGGATCCATTTTGGCTTTTAATATTTAATAAATTGTAAAATGATAACATCAGATATATTATAAGGTATACTATACTAGTAAACAAATAGATCAAAGAAAATAAAGTGTAGTACTGTTTTTTTTCTTCTTATCTTTGAATTGCTGCTCCATGAAACACAATGTATTGAACATCATTTCAAAGTGAATCACATAAAGAGCTTATAAAATCTATTCAGAGAAAACGGTACTTTTAAGGAATTTAGGGTAAAAATCACTTAATAATATTACTCAGTGACAACAAAAATGAAACCGAACACATATGAAACACTAATGACAGCCATTTTGCATCAGCCTCAGAAAGTCATGTGACCAAATTTGCCAACAGGCCCAGTACTAGTCGGTCATGGTCTAGGCCTATGTGCCCAGTACCTCTGAAGGTGTGAACAAGGGTCCTTTATTTTACTTTACTTTTCAAATGCTACTATATTGTTACCAAAGTTACTTTTCACAAAACATCTGTGCTATATTTAGAATTGATAAATCTTTAAATCCTCTTTCACAGATGTGTCACAGATGTGTCACACAAAGTACATACCATTTTCTGTTATTTCTGTTTACAGGTGGATGATTTAAAATCCAAACTGGCATCACAAGAAGTGGAACTGGCTGCGAAGAATGCAGAGGCCAATGATCTGATCGCAGTTGTCAGTGCTGAGACAGAAAAGGTCATGGCAGAAAAAGCTATAGCTGATGTGGAGGAGGAGAAAGTGTCAATAATTGCAGTGGAAGTAGAACAGAAGGCTAGTGACTGTTCAAGAGATTTAGCTAAAGCTGAGCCTGCACTGTTGGCTGCAAAAGACGCTTTGAATACATTAAACAAGGTAACGATCTATATACAAAGTTATTTACATTTAAATAATAGCCATTTTGTTTACAAACTTGTTTTGCTCTGTTTTTTTTTTTTTATTGGGTAGGTTCATAAACCCGTAGAAATTTCCATTAAAAATCCTTTTAAAAAATTTATTCGGGTCATATTATTTATCCATATTTAGAATTTGTTTGTTAAATTATACAAAGATATATAAAGAATTAACCCGTAAACATAAACTGAATGAAGCCCTTAATAAAATACTTTCCCTGGGGCCTAAACAAAATACAGTATGTAGACTTATGCAGTGACCCTGTGACCTCTATCATTGAGGCTTATGGGACAATTTGACATTAACTTGGCTTTCAAAAAGCCCTTGGCGTCATACGGAAACCCCCTTAAATGCTATTTTTGGTACTTTATTAATATGCTGGCCTATTAAACACTGAGCATGCACACACAGGACCAGTATAATTCAACTATGTGTTCCAAGAACAGGATGGGTCACAACCAGAAGTGACAGGGTTAATATAGTAAATTTGGAGATAAAATATATAATTCATTACCTCCATATACTCAGTACCTCTTGTTATGTTTGTTCATTACCTGTCCTAATCTTGGTGTGTTCTAGCTAGCTGATAGCTGATCAGAACAACTTAAGTGGCTGCAACATATTAACAAACTGTTACAACTTTACAGAACAACCTGACTGTGTTCCGCATATTAATAAACTGTTACAACTTTACAGAACAACCTGACTGTGTTACGCATATTAATAAACTGTTACAACTTTACAGAACAACCTGACTGTGTTACGCATATTAATAAACTCTTATAACTTTACAGAACAACCTGACTGAGCTGAAGTCCTTTGGCTCACCTCCAGCAGCAGTAACAAATGTTATAGCTGCTGTCATGGTGCTGTTGGCTCCTGGAGGAAATGTACCCAAAGACAGATCTTGGAAAAATGCTAAAGCTTCTATCATGGCAAAGGTACGGTTTATTATGCAGATTAAGTTTTGTATGTTCTTTCTGTAAACCAAAGTACTTTGGCCATATTAAATGTCATAATAACTTGAAGAGAACAGCAGTGGAAGCTACAGTTCCTGGAAGAAGATATGAAGAATGGCTAGCCAGGATAGAATTATCCCTGGCATGAAAGTTCACAAGGTGGGAAAATATGCAGAGGGCGGAGAGGCCTTCTGGTATGCCATCATAAGAACAGCTTCTGTAAATTGCTTGTTAAATGAGGATGATGATGGTTGTGTTAATGAGACTGAGGTGAAATTTTTTTAAGGAAAAAAAAAGAAAAATGGAATGTATGTTTGTCGAGATGTACCGATATAGAACACCACCACTCCCCCAGGGTTACACAGTTATTTTGTGCTGCTTAATTACTATCATCATCTTCATCGTCTGTTGCCTCAGTCCTCTTGCCCTCACACACTTCTATTCAGAACTGGTGTTAATCAGATTATACACTATTCTTTAATGTTGCTATCAAGGTTGCATTGGGGAAGGGGGGGGGGGGAGACCATATTTTGGGGTGGCAAAATGTTGAGAGTGGGAAAATATAACTAGTGGTCGTAAAATGTTAATAATTTTACCACTCATGTTCTACCTTAAAATAAAAATAACAGACACATTTCTATGCTTTAGAAGGATAGGATATTCATATTTTTGAC
>CAJHNH020001213.1:495000-512500 GCA_905116865.2 Candidula unifasciata | reverse complement strand
TTCAGCACAGACTAAACTGGCTGCCATTAAAGGTATCACGTTTTTTATTTTTTATTATTCTGCAGACGAACATTAGTAATTTATTTCATGTACAATACTGTTTAGTGGCAACTGCTGGGTTCACCTATTCTTAAGTCAGTGTCCAACAATAGTGTCCAAACTTGTTGACTGTGTTTGGTTGGAAGGTTCAGGCAGTAGACTGGACAAACACAGACTTAAAAAGTTCATTGCAAGTCTTTTGCAAACTGGCTGCAACATTTTTTGGTTGTTTATGATTTTAGGAGGCAGTTTTATGTCCAGTAATTTGCTATTCTTACTGTCAGATGTGGAGTCAAATAACTAATTGGGCAGTAATGTAGATGTACTAATAAACTACAAACATTCATCAACTGGTGCCTGAATAGAGGGAATTAAATGGTATGATAGAACCACTAAAGTAGAGTTTGGGAGAGAACTAAGCAACACAAGGTTCCAGTGGACCAAGAGGTGAAGAAAAGACTGGCTGAATAAACTTGAGAACAGTATACCTACAATGTATTTGCACTGGGGTTATAGTAACGTTTCTGGTCTAGAAAGTCACTTTCTTTCCCATTCATGCCTCATCGTGACGCAGGGCCTGTCCTATGTTGTGGGGATGTCACGCTTAGTGACCGGCCACCAACATGTAGTATTTTACTTGTTGTTGTCAGCGGCTGGCGATATCGTGTGTTCTATATTCCACGATGTGAGCACTTTTAATGGTCCCAAAACATTTAGAACTGGCCTTAACTCCAACCCCCTACCCCACAGCCTATGTCCCACGAGAGAGTGCAGCCTACGCAGGGCCTGTCCTATGTTGTGGGGATGTCACGCTTAGTGACCGGCCACCAACCCAACATGTAGTATTTTACTTGTTGTTGTCAGCGGCTGGCGATATCGTGTGTTCTATATTCCACGATGTGAGCACTTTTAATGGTCCCAAAACATTTAGAACTGGCCTTAACCCCAACCCCCTACCCCACAGCCTATGTCCCACGAGAGAGTGCAGCCTATGTCCCATGACTATGCAGTGTACATTATAGGTGTGTAGATCCAGGTGAGGTATGTTAAATGTGAATTTTGAATGCTTTCTACCCATTCAGAGTGCAAAGAGCCTGTTGCTATCTTCTGAAGCATGTTCATGGAGTCTGGTACAATTACTGCCAGTGTGGCTGTTTGCTCCGATGCGCATGCTAAAGCTCTAGAAGCATCGGCTGTATCCATGGTGAATGGAATTAAAGGAACTAGAGCAATTAATATGCCAGGAAGGAAATGTTTTTTCTGCAAATCAGATCTGCTGAAGCTGTGCAGGATTGGTGGTAAAGGCTTGTAGAGAAGGGCTTACTACTTCTGTAGTTAGTTAGCTAACATACATGTTATCTATGTATTAGAACTTCTTTGGTTAGTGGATAGGTCTCGCTTTGTCTAAGTACTTTTTCCTTAAATGCTTTGAAAACTAAAAAAAAAAAAAAACTAACTACTTCAACTTGGCTGATAAGTATCCACATGTGAGATGTATCTATATAGGAGTGTGTCTGTGTATGTATAGTATGAGTGAGTATGAAAAAGGTAAGAGTATGTATATGCATATGTATGTCCAAGTGTGTGTGCATGACTGAATCTGTATATGTGCATGATTTAATGTCCTATGTATTAATTTGTATGTATATGTGTGTATGTATGCATGTATGTGTTTACAAGTGCGTATGGGTGTGTGTAAGTGTGTGTGTGTGCGTGGGGAGGGGGGAACTGTGTGAATATTTGAACGTATAGGTTTGCTATCCATGCCTTTGTGTTTTTACTTCACACTCATATTGAATATGAACATAACATGCTTAGTTGATGAAAATACAGTTTATTAAAGATGAATGTTTGGCAGGGTTGAATGGAAGATGGGCCTATGTGCCCAATTTGTGACCCTATAAGAATAAAGTTCATTCATGTGTTCATTCAGTAATTGTATCATAATATCAATTGCTTTCAGCGAAAGTTTCAGTGCTGGAGGAAACACTAGCTGAATGTCAAGCTGAGTTGAGTAAAGCTGTAGCCACCAAACAAAAGTGTCAGGACGAGGCAGATGCCACGGCAGCAGTTATTGAGCTAGCAAACCGATTAGTGGGTGGTCTAGCTTCAGAAAATGTCCGTTGGGCAGAAGCAATTGGTAACTTCCATAAAAATGGGCTGACACTGGCTGGAGATGTATTGCTAATTACTGCTTATATTTCTTATGTCGGTTCATTTACGAAGGTAAGCCCAGCCACAGTAACTGTGCTTATGTTTCTTATTTTGTAAGGAATCGTTAACTCACAGTGTGCATACATATTAGCGTATCAGACCTTTTATACTTTAAGAGAAAGACTCTGACTCAATCAAAGTTCCCTTTACTGAAACACTATTTATTTAATTGAGACCATTAGACAATGAATACTACTTCAGTTTAATTCCTCCTGGATCTCCTTCTCTTGTTTCTTCAGTGAAGTGTCATAGGAAGACAAGTAAAACAAGGACTGCGTGTGTGCATTCTAATATTTCAATTTTCGGTTTCTTATCATCCATCTGGTAATTCTGGTTATCTTAGTTTCAACTTCACAGCAAACGGGTCACTCCGTAGTTGCTCAGTTCCTGTGCCAATGAAAAACACACAGAATGTTTATCACAGTCTCTTGTGGAAAGATTGACAGACTGCTGTCTCAACATATCTAGCATACACATGCATTAAAAGCATGCAGTAGCCATCCGAAGTGCTAACACAAACAGTCCGACATTAGAAATGCAGTTCATCATTGATGGTAGCAGAAGTCACCAAAAGATCAGCAGTTGCACACACAATAAATTTTAATCACATAATGGCATGACCAATATTGCAGCTAAAGGCATCGCGCCATTTTATGAATCTACAATTCACACCACCACGTTGGTCACCGTGAAAAAAAACATTCCAAATGAAATCCGCAGCTCACAGTGTCACACCATGCACTTAACTCAGAAGCTGGGCAACAAAACTGTATCATTTCAGTCTACAAATGGAGCATAATTGCAATGGCCACCGCCTGGCAGAAGAAAAAAATTTGCCACGGCTCAAAACAGTGGTCGTGCCTAGCGCCTATTTTGACTGGAAGTTCTTTCTTATCATCCTTGATATTTGTTGTGTGTTTATGATAATCCTTGCGTTGGTTTCGATAGTGGTATAAAGAAAGCCGACCATCCAGAAAGCAATGGCAAACTACTGGACGTAAATTTGCCTAGAAAAACCACGCAACAGCCAGGGGCTGGTTGGGTTGGTTCTGCAACGTCCTGTAAAGGATACGCAACTAACCAATATTTATGATTATCCTTCTGCGGGTTCCAACACTGCATTTTGGGACTGGGGGGAAGGGGGGGGGGGGTGGTTTACACCTATTGTTTTTCCTCTAAAGTTTGAATGGTTCTGCCTGCAAGGGAGGAACCAACAATCAGCATAGAAATAAACCATATCTGTAAAATGCTTTTGCAGAGAAAACTCATTTAGTTCTTGACCAAGACCAAAGTCCAGAAGTGGATGAACAAACAGAACTTTCCTCTAGAATTTACAGCTGGTGAACACTAACAAGTATTTCTAGTGATAGATATCTTGTAGATTTTAATTCCTGTTTACTAACAGGATTAGCAAATAGCTGATAATTGCACTGAGTGTGATGTTAAAGTTAGTTGTGTTTTCTTTACAGGACGCTGCAGAACCAATCCCCAGCATTTTTTGGTTGTTGTCGTTTTTCTAGGCAGATATTGCTTTCACTAGTTTGTCATTGCTTTCTGAACAGTTAGCTCTCGGTACCAGTGTCTAAACTAAAGCAAGACGATCTGCTGCCAGATGGCCTGTAGTTGGGATGAAATCCAGCGTTCCGGAATGATGAAGCACGTTCACCATGCCTAAACCACAAATGTGATGTCATTTAACAAATATAAATGCAGCTAGTATAGTCCCAAATATTTTAAATTGTGTCAGTTTATTTGTATGTAGGTTAAAAGTCAAAGTTTTAATAGTGTAAATTTTTTTTCTCTGTGGCTTAAATTTAAACATTATTTTTTATGTAAAAGATTCTTTCAATTTTATCAAATCAAGTAGGGTTACGAATAGTGGAATGAAAGAAAAATATTTTTTTTTAGGAAGTGATATTCCTAAGCCGTGTTAAGTAATTATGGCCATCCACAAAGACTTTGAACTCTTTCAATCCCAGAATGTTTTGCTGCAAGTGCTT
This sequence comes from Candidula unifasciata, assembly GCA_905116865.2. Lineage (NCBI taxonomy): Eukaryota > Metazoa > Mollusca > Gastropoda > Stylommatophora > Geomitridae > Candidula > Candidula unifasciata. Next base: position 508,247 of record CAJHNH020001213.1, on the reverse strand, counting down.
TTTTGAGTAAATGACCGTCTTTTTCTTCTGCACTCATCATTAAAAGGACAGTTAACACGTTGTTTTGTGGTTTACAGCTAGGCTGTGATATCTGCACCTTTTAGCTCTACACTTTCAGTTTCAGCTAGTTAGTTAGTTAGTTAGTTGGGTTATCATCATTGCACTCCGGACATGTCCTTAGGTGCTCAGATCCTCCCCTCAGTATGAACCCCAACGTCCGATGGCTAATAGTACCAGTTCTATGTTGATTAACAAGTCTTCTGGTGTGCGTCTCGTTTTTTGCTATGACGATCTTAATCCCCAAGTCTGCCATTCTGGCGAGTGATGTGGATTCACTGCAACCAAAGTCCTCTATCCTTCCCATTTCTCTGAGGGCATTGATAATATCAGCATGATCCATAGGCTGACCGTTGGTAGTGATAGCTGATCCAGCCAACCTGTCAGCTCTTTCATTTCCATCGACGCCTGCATGTCCCGGAACAAACAAAAAAAGGTGACGCCACGCACAGTGGACTTCTGTAATGATTCAAGCCATTGTCTTCGCACTGAACATGCCTGAACCCTCCGGATCATACTCATTGAATCACTGAGTATACATACGCGTGTGTATTTTTGTGTTTCAAGCCAGGCAAACGCTTGCGTTACTGCCATTACCTCCATCGTTATGCTGCTGGTTGTCATGGAGAAGGCGCAGTTGGCTTCTTTGACTGTTCTAAACGTGCTGTGAATGCCCATGCGCTTCTTTTTTGGCGTATAATGGATCCGTCTGTATAGATTAGTGCATCTGCTTCGTCTGAATTTTCACTGAGGAGAGCGTTGACCTCTGCATTAACAGCAACAGGATTCTCTTCTCTACATCGCCTGTTGAGTGTGACAATACAGGAAAATGTACAAATAAACGCCTGAGGCACAGGTATCCGTTCTGCACCAGGTATGATGTCGGTTAGGCTGCATATTTGCCTAATAACATCTTCTGCCCGACCTAGCCACGATTTTCCCATCTTCAGTCTGTCGCCCTTTTCACTAAAAAGCACTTGATGCAGTGGGTGTTTCTTATCAGCACATATTTTAAGATATGCCCGAGCCCTCCACATCATGATCCTTTGGTTCATTGCTGGAAAGTTAAGTAGATACCTCATAGCTCCACAGGATGTGTCTCTTGTACATCCCAAAATAATGCGCATGGCTTCATTTTGCACCTTTTCGAGTCGTTCAATCTGGGTAGCACTGACAGTGAGGATGGCCAGAGCGTATTCAATGGAGGAAAGGACCAGACCGTAGAATAGAAGTATTAGTAGTCTTTGCTCGATATTGGAAGCAGCCATAATCCTCATTGCAGATAGACCTTTGCGTGCTTTTGTTATCACATGGTCAACGTGTACCCTGAATGACAAGCTGCGATCGAACCTCACCACGAGAAACGTCATTACGTTGGTTCTGATCAATACATTATCACCCATTTTCACTTCTGGTAAGTCCGACTTGACAATGTGATTGTTCAAAGAGAACCATGACACTGATGCCTTCGAAGGATTGACATAGGCATTTCAACCATCACACCAGGCGGCAATTCGATCGAGTTCTTTGTGTATTGTGCTGGCGATCTCCTGTCTATCATGCCCTCGTCGATAAATCAAAATGTCATCAGCAAATGACAGAGTCCTTCCCTTTCCATGCAACTGCTGCTCAGTGATCATCACCGTATAAACGTTGAATAAGACTGGTGATAGCGGTGATCCCTGTGGCAAGCCTGGGCATATTGTTTGCGGTTCTGAGGACCAGCTACCACATCTTAGTACATTCTTTCTCTGGAACAGGACCGCAGCAATCCAGCGGATCAGAATAGTATTTACTTCTAGTTTAAGCAGTAATTGCATTAAATAATCATATGGTACTTTATTGTAGGCATCTTCTAAGTCCAACACTGCCGCACATGTCTCTTCTTTAATCTGAAATCCCTCGTAAACATCGTAGGCAAAAACTGCAGCATTGAACCATGTCTCTTTATTCAACCTGTACCCTCCAAGTGTTGGTGGGAACTTATCAAGTAGTTCCAAGTAGGTGGTCAATCTTTGTGCAACAATTTTCTCCAAAAGTTTGCCAACAGTATTCTGCATCGAGATGATTCTGTCGCTGCAGATCTTTGGTCTTTATTCGGCTTTGGTAGTGGGAACAAAAAACTATGGAGCCATTCCTCTTGTATCTGGCCACTCTGGATGCTGATATTGAATTCCTTTGCCACGCTTTTCAAATCAGCATTCAACATCATCAGCATGTTGTTGTATCGGATGCCGTCAGGGCCTGGAGCAGTGCTGCGCGATTTCTTGAGGCAAGTTCTTAAGGTATCTGCAGGGATTGTGAAATAAGTACCTAGCACAGTGTTCTCGCACAGCATCAACAGTTTCAACTTAACCCCTATTCTTGCAGCTTCGTCTTTCTGATCAGTTTGCTCCAAGTAGCGCGCAAGAAGGGTTTTTTCCTTTATCAACATCAGTTCTCTGCCATATCAGGTCTGTTCCCTGAAAATCAGGGACACCCCTTGGTCGAGCGGTGCCGTGCATGCTCCATTGAAGGCGCCAGAATGTCACAAGCGAATTCTCGAAGAAAACGCTCTTGCAGAATTTGTTCCATTTCGCTGTCTTAGCTTCCTTCGCAATTAACTTGAAAGCCACTGTCTGCTTGTTGACCTCATCTTTCAGACTGATCAGGCGTTCAGAAAGTGACGGATCAGTTTTCCTTGCCTTTTGCCATGCCTTGACAGCTTTCCTTTTTTCTAGCCATGCCATGTTGACTACTTCATTCCACCATGGTGGCTGGGCCCATCTTTCCCGCCGTCTGCGATCTGCTCTTGTTTTACGTCGTCTGATTTTGCTAATGGCATCTTGCCCTGTATGGTCATATATAAAAGCAGGCACATTGATTACATGGCCTTTGTTGTTGCTCTTCTCCACTAGGAGGACGCAAGGAAAGTGATCACTGTCATGGAAAGTGGCCATTAGAGATGACAAATTTCTTTAGTGTGTTCTGACCAAATATATATGTGGGACACATGTGAGGGTTGGGATTAAAATAAGGCATTTCTTTAGGCATTTCTTGAATGAGTTAAGCTAAACTATGGAGTCTTAAACACAGTATTCTCAAGTTCTAGAGTGCAGTTCAATTTTGTTGTTGTTGAGTCTTGTAGGTTGCTGAAATAGAGGAAGTGTGGTCTTGATGTAGAAATATTAATAGCTGTTAACAAAAGCATGAAACATAGAAAAGTTACCATTGAAACATCAGTTTGCACTCAGTCTAGATTATGTATAATCATACAGCAGGAAATACTTACTAAGAACTGTTTGATTTATTTTACCTCTTAGATTATTGATCATTATCTGAATCCCCATTGGATGTGAGGTTAATTTTACAAATAATCCGGATTGATTCCTAACTTGAAAATACGAGGAATTTAGGAGAGAACAAACTAACAGTAAACATCCACAAGACCTCATCAGCAGACTCAATAAAAAGCAACATACAACAGTTTTCTGTCTACGAACAGGACACTGCAGGCTCAATTAACACATGCATAAAATAAAGATTGTACAATCTCCACAGTACCTGTCAAACAGGACCACAAACACCTGAACACATTCTGCAGACCTGCCCACTCTACCTACCTACAACTTCAAAAAGACACCTGGCCTCAAGAGCAAAGTGTGCAGAACAAGCTATGGGGAACTATGAAGGACCCACTACTGACAAGTGATTTCATAGAGGCACCCCACCTGATGTCTGATCTGTGCATACAGAACCGAAAAAGAAGACCCAGCCTAAAATCGTTTCCAGGAAATATTCTCTGAAGTAAAGGTGGACTGGTCTATAAAAATATGATTCTAGCATAAGCTCAGTGCACTTCTGGCATGAAATGGGTCCTTTCCTTTTTTCACTTCATAACTGTTTGGGTCTCAGACAGCACATGATGTGTGAAACAATGTGCTGTATCCCCTCCTCAGCTTAATTTGTTTACTTATTGCATTTTGCCAGAACACACACAAAAACTCTGGCTTATCAAATGGTCACTACTACTGTTAGTTTGACTTTCCAGGCTCATATTGGACTAATCAGCCACCTTCGTACTCATAATTATTGATCTTTAACTACTTTAATTGAAAAAGGGTCTTCATCATTTGTGATGGACAAACAACACTACTGTTATATTAATGTTTTGAAAGTAATGCTTTGGTGGATTGTAATCACAGATATTTCTTCATTGGCATCTCCTACAAAACCTTCTTCTGGTACTAAAAGAGATAAGTAGGTAAGCAAAGGCCCCTTCTCCAAACCTTCAAGCCTAGTCAGCATAAAGTGCTGGACCTATATTTGTATAGACCAGTTAGCCCACGTGGGTGATTTGGTCAACATCACGCTGGCTGCCTCTGTTTCCATGGACTATACCTGGTACCCATTTAAGGCTGGATTGACCTGGGAGCCAAAGGTGTTTCCTTCCCCCTCCCCCTCCTACCCCCATTTAACTATCTATATGATTCACATGAAGATACAGGAAAAAAAACTCCATTACTTTGAATGTGCTTATTTGAACTTCAGACATCATATAGCCATTTTACCAGCTAAGCCACTTGGGCATGCTTATAATTATAAATGGTGGTGTTATAAAGTGAAATATCATTTCTGTAGCTGTACCGAACTGACCTGCTAGAAAACAAGTGGCTTCCCTTCATGAAGAAACTCAAGTATCCAATTGCTGTCACCGAAGGCCTGGACCCATTGGTCATGCTGGTTGACAGTGCAGTGGTATGACGTCTGTTAAATGCTTGTATTGTCTGTCTCTTGTGATATTGATTTACCCTTTCTGTAACTGCCTTTCATTGTTTATTTTTAAAAAAAGTAGAGCAGTTAGATTTCTGTAGGTCCTAATGAGAAATCTCAGATGTTTGTATTGCATGGCTGCTATTAAAAAAAAAAACGTCTTCTCAACTTAAAATTGAGTATGGCACTGGAAAGTCAGAGCATTATCAATTATTTTATTGCAGTACTTGGTGTATTTAGTATCTGTTTCAGTTTGCACATTTCTGTTTAGATCATTATTGTGACCGTATTTTCTTCTTCTTCTTTGTGTTCACCAGCTGTAAACTCTGGTGGAAAGTTGTGGTTGTTCATCCACTTTTGGACTGCAGCCCTATTCCAGAACCTGAGTGTTGTGTGTGCATCCATTTTACAGATCTAATTTGTATGCAGACTGCTGATTCCTTGCTTCTCACGCACACGCAGATGCACTTCAACTTCGAAGGAAGCTCCCAATTAGTCGACCTTTACGACATGCTTTTGGGTAGGCAGTGGGTCTATTCTCTCTTCCCCCCCCCCCCCAATAAAAGGGCCCTGGAACCCACAAGGGGATGACTGTATTTTATAGTGGTTCAAATGAAAATTGCTAGTTTGAATGTGTGTGATTAAAAGCTTAAGGCTACTTTCCAGATGTGGTGTTGGTATCACTTGGAAATGGTGGGAACCAGCTGTACTTACAAATTGACAAGCACGTTATGGAGAATATAGTAAAGACCTGTTAAAGTCACACAAAAATGTGACATTCCTAAATTTTTATAAATGCTAATAAGAGTAGTGGGACCATCAGTGGCTAGATGAGGGCCTACTGGCCTAAAGGTTTCAATTCAAATCCACACTGTAAGGATTTTTTTATAATTGATGTTGGCCTTCATGAAGATTCATTTTAAAATGGTTTCCAGGAATTGTCCTGAAAAGTAAAGGCAAGTGGTATGATGTTGACAAGACCACCCATCAAAGGCAAGTGCCATGATGTTGACAAGACCACCCATCAAAAGCAAGTGCCATGATGTTGACAAGACCACCCATCAAAGGCAAGTGGCATGATGTTGACAAGACTAAAGACTACCCATCAAAGGCAAGTGGCATGATGTTGACAAGACCACCCATCAAAGGCAAGTGGCATGATGTTGACAAGACTAAAGACTACCCATCAAAGGCAAGTGGCATGATGTTGACAAGACTAAAGACCACCCATCAAAGGCAAGTGGCATGATGTTGACAAGACTAAAGACTACCCATCAAAGGCAAGTGCCATGATGTTGACAAGACCACCCATCAAAGGCAAGTGGCATGATGTTGACAAGACCACCCATCAAAGGCAAGTGGTATGATGTTGACAAGACTAAAGACTACCCATCAAAGGCAAGTGGCATGATGTTGACAAGACCACCCATCAAAGGCAAGTGGCATGATGTTGACAAGACTAAAGACCACCCATCAAAGGCAAGTGCCATGATGTTGACAAGACCACCCATCAAAAGCAAGTGCCATGATGTTGACAAGACTAAAGACCACCCATCAAAGGCAAGTGGCATGATGTGGACAAGACCACCCATCAAAAGCAAGTGCCATGATGTTGACAAGACCACCCATCAAAGGCAAGTGACATGATGTTGACAAGACTAAAGACTACCCATCAAAGGCAAATGGCATGATGTTGACAAGACCACCCATCAAAAGCAAGTGGCATGATGTTGACAAGACTAAAGACTACCCATCAAAAGCAAGTGGCATGATGTTGACAAGACCAAAGACTACCCATCAAAGGCAAGTGACATGATGTTGACAAGACTAAAGACTACCCATCAAAAGCAAGTGCCATGATGTTGACAAGACTAAAGACTACCCATCAAAGGCAAGTGGTATGATGTTGACAAGACTAAAGACTACCCATCAAAGGCAAGTGGTATGATGTTGACAAGACTACCCATCAAAGGCAAGTGGTATGATGTTGACAAGACTAAAGACCACCCATCAAAGGCAAGTGGCATGATGTTGACAAGACCACCCATCAAAGGCAAGTGGCATGATGTTGACAAGACCAAAGACTAGCCATCAAAGTCAAGTGGCATGATGTTGACAAGACCAAAGACTACCCATCAAAGGCAAGTGGCATGATGTTGACAAGACTAAAGACTACCCATCAAAGGCAAGTGGCATGATGTTGACAAGACCAAAGACTACCCACCAAAGGCAAGTGGCATGATGTTGACAAGACTAAAGACCACCCATCAAATGCAAGTGGCATGATGTTGACAAGACTAAAGACTACCCATCAAAAGCAAGTGGTATGATGTTGACAGGACCGCCCATCAAATGTCAATAGGTCTAGAAAAATGTGAGTCAAGCATCATGTCCTAAGATGCCACTGGTATGAGAATGGTCCTTTACTTGTTAATTTACTTCAAAAAAGTACAAGAAGAGTAACACCCTCCCCCCACCCACACACCCCCCCCCCCCCCATATGCTAAAATCAGATGCTCTGTCTCCTCTTAACATCAAGATCCAAATATATAAAATACTGATGAGACTAATTGTGCTACCTGGCTCAGAAACCTGAAGTATTACTAAAAGAGGTTTGAACAGCAGATCAACATCATAACACAAGGGTAGTAACCCATAAGTGCTGTGTTCTACTTCTAACTCAATTACGATTTCCAACTGCCAAGGGATTTGTTAGGTGCGCAGCAATACACAGGGGCATCTGATTTCACTACCCGGAGACCAGGGGAAATTACTAAAGTTCACTTGAAAAAATCCCAGCCTTTACTGAGGCCTGAACCCTGGACCTCTAGCACTCAAGGCGGACACTATGCCCTGAGACCAGGCAGCTTCCTACCACTAAAAGAGACAAAGCCTTATTTTAAACTTTTAAAAACAAAATCTTACATCAGATTGTTGCACCTATCAAAGATGCAAACAGAGGAGAATAGAGAGTGAGAAGCAACAACGAAATTCATAATCTGTCTAAATCGCAGCTAATTACTGGCATCAGGAAGGGTGATAGACTGCGATGACTGGGACATATAGATAAAATGTCAGATAATAGAGGTAAAAAACTTCATACACAAATTAGTTGAATGAGAGTAGACCAGAGACAGACCAAGAAGATAGTGGAGAGGTAGTATACATACCTGAAGACCTACAAACAGTTGGAGCTACCAGATGGAGAAAGAAGGATTTATGTTATATCTGCAGCATTGAACCTCTAGGGAATGCTGCAGAAAAGTGAAGAAGAAAAGCAATGGAAAGAAAATGCTGTGGAAAAATGGAAAACATTTATAAAGCAGGAGGTATATACAGATGTATTAATGCAAACATGTATGGAATTAAGGAGAGCAGTGCAAGACAGACAATAACGAAATAGGACATGAAAGAAGTATGAAAATCATCTCATTGACTGAAATACTTGATCTGGCAATAATTTTTATATAAATGGCTTTTTTGATCATACATGGTTTTCCAGCTTAGACGACATTTATTTTTAAATGGCTACCTGACCTGTATGGAAAGAAATGGCAAACTACTTTTTTAAAGATGCCAAGAATAGTCATGCTTTCACAACTTCCTTGAGACAGATGAAAGTCATAAACTGATTTGAGAAATTAGACAGGGACTTGTTATATGGAGGTATGGGACTGAGAGTTTGGTGACAACTGGAAAGAATGATGGGAAAAGAGCAAGGAAAACCTGGATGGTTTGGCCAAATGGATAGAGTGATACAAGGGCACTGACCTTATCTATGGTTCCAATGATCATATGAGACAGCAAAACGTGACTGCTTATTGGTGGGGCACATGATGATGATGATATAAACAGGGATTTAGTCTTTTTTACTGTCTGTAAATTCAGATTGCCAGTTGGGCCAATGAGGGCCTACCCAGTGACAGAATGTCTATAGAAAATGCCACAATCCTCACCAGTTGTGAACGCTGGCCACTGATGATAGACCCACAGCTACAGGGCTATAAGTGGATCAAGACACGATACGGAAGTAATCTTAGGGTACAGAGTTTGTATTATCCTGATGATTAAATTTAGGTTACATTCATCTCTCTGGTTAGTCTTCTCTTGCCAGTTTGTGACTCCTTGTGTTATCTTGATGATTTCATTTATTTCTGCTGTGTTCATGAGAGAAACTGGTGTGAAAAAGAAAAAAAAATGTGAAAATTTATCTGTTAAGATCTCATCCTAAATGTTTGACATGCACATTGTTTTAACCTACATGCAACTCATCATATGCTGATTACTTTGTTTTTACTAATTCATTTAACACATTCCTTCTCATTCTTCTAATTTTTTTTCTTCTTATCCATATAACACATTCCTTCCTATTGTCATTACATTGTTTTTACTTATCCATATGACCGATTCCTTCCTATTCTGATTACTTTGTATATTACTTATCTATTTAACACATTCCTTCCTATGCTCTTTACTTTGTTACTTTTCAGACCTATATATGTATATATATATATATGCAATTCAGCATACACTTACTGGTTAATTTATCTGTTCATCACATTCATTGCTTAAGAAAACCTAAAGTTATTCATTAGTGTTGGCAGTGCGTGGGTGGGGGAGGGAGGGAGTGAGTGAGTGAGAGAGAGAGACTGGCCTAACACATGGTTTGTCAAACTACTGGCAACTAAGGGATGATCAGTGTACATTGTAAGTGGGTTTACATCAGCTCCCCGTGTGGGTTCAGGGGTCATTTTGTTGCGGGGGAGGGGATTGGGAGAACTGACCCATTGCCCCCCCGCCTTTTCCAAGGATGTCATAAAAGTCTGCTAATTTGAGGTGTTTCCAGAGTGAATCTGCTTGAGAGGCGAGGAACCAACAGTCTGCATACAATTAAGCCAGATTGGAAAATGAAGTGCCTGCAAAATTCAAGTCATGGAACAAGACCAAAGTCCAGAGGTGGACAAACAGCTAAAACTTTTCCCCAGAGTTTACAGACAGTGAACATAAAGAAAACAGATTACACCAGCCAGTGCCAGATGCAAAACTGTATACCAGATTTTCAAATAGTAGACACTGATATTTAACCATATCAAACATCACAGTGACCTGGACAAAACAGGGAATAAGGGCATGGTAGCAGGTAAGAGAGGCAGAAGCTAACCAGCATGAAAAGGACAGCTGTCACATTGTTGTTGTTGTTTACCACAAAGCTGTTATATTTGCACCTTTTAGCCCAAAACCTTCAGTTTCAGCAAACCCCTAATCAGTCATCTTTTATGACATGCTTAATGGAGTGATGTTTGCAGTTCTTTTTCTCTCAAAAAATGAGGCCTCACAACCCACATGGGGAAGGCCCAGGACATAAAATTTGTCTTGGCAGGAAATTACATGAGATAGGAAAGCCTGTAAGGGACCGTTGTTTTTTCAGGAAGGGAGTGTAATAGGAATGACATTCTGTAAAAAAGCTGCTGTATGTAAATGATGAGACACTGATGAAAACATTGAACAGTTTGTGTGCTAATATTATTTAATAAGGCGACATCATCATCATCATCATCATCATCATCAAGTACTTTGTTGAATGGTGTGGGCAGACCATGCTTCTCAAAACCATGACATTCATTGGTTCAGTTCTGACACCTTTCCAAGCCATGACTCAAGCTGTTGAGAATCTCTTTTTTTTGTTGTTGTTGACTTTCTGAATCTCTTTTTCCATAAATCCCTCTAGTTGTCACAACATTTCTTAGTTTTTCTCTTCTGGTAATGTGACAAAAAATCGGTTACTGCTTGTTTCTGAAGCTGTCTTTGGGACTTGGCTCCTTTGAAAACATCTGGATTACTCATTTTGACAGACAAAGAAATTTCAGCAGTTCCTCTGTAAAACTTCATCTCGGAGGTCTCAGTGAATTTTCTTGGGTTTGTTTACTAATTCACAGTCTGTTATACACAGCCTTGGGTTCAAACTGGTTATGTGTGACATGCAGGAATTCTGTTTCTAGCTATCAGTAACTGGAATTCATTGCAGAAGATGTTCCTTTTTAAGATGTATTTAAGATGCAAATAAGTAGAAATGTCTACAACTTTTCACTGTGGCATTGTTTGGTCAGACGGTGAGGCTTGGAGCTCAAGGCTATTTAGATACCATTGAGAAGGCTGTGGAGACAGGAGAAGTACTTCTGATGGAAAATATTGGTGAAAATGTGGATGCTGTACTGGATCATCTGCTGGGAAGAAACACCATTAAAAAAGGCAGGGCTATAAGAGTGAGTATACTTGTGTTTGAATCTGTTCTTACAGACTGGCTTAAAAACAATATAAAAATAAATCCATGCTGTTCTGTAATTAGGTTATCTTAACTCATCCGGTGTAAAGTTTGAATTTTCTCGGCCCTTCCACAGAGGGTATTTTTTGTTCCAGATTGTTCACAAATTGAAGAAATTTTAGTATCCTTTGGTGAAATTGTTGATTTAAGCTAAAACATGGCATCAAAGAGGTTGGAACATTCCACAGGTGCTCCATCCTCATCTTCAGCAGTCAGCAGTGCGTTCCAGTGCTCCTGATACCAGCCTTTATTCTGAGATTCCCAGATCCACTGGCCGCTCTGTTGCAGCATTCGCTCCACATTGTGATGATCTTGTTATGCTTCCTCAAAGTTCAGTTGTGCTCAAGCGGCCTTGACCACATATAGCTTGTCATGCTTCAGTGCACCACTCAGCGGTGTCCAGCACCAGTTATTGTGTCTGTAGGTTTGTTTCCTAAACATCTACATACTCCAAAAAAAAGATCCAAAAATGACCATCTGTTGGAGATATCTGAAACAATGCTTGCCATTTAGCACAGATCATGCCTCTCTCTACCTTTCTCAACAATTCTCTGTGAAGTATGTTGCAATCTCAAGCCAGCCAAAGGTTGCAGTGACTGCCTCCATTTCCATTCTTGAGCTAGATGTTGTGGTATCACATGCTAGGATTTGTTGCGCTAAGTGACGTTCATTCTCTTTTACTGTGAAGCCTCTTTCACTTCTTATGCCTCTCAACAGAGAGTCATCAGTATAGATAATTGCCTCACTTCAATGGGAAATGTCCTGAATCAGCTGCCAAATTTCTTATTCTGCAGTGCCTGTTGGCCAATACCTGCACTTTCAGCCCAGTGTGAACCCTGAACAAGTATAATTGTTGCTTGGAAATTGTGACCCACTCTTTTTCTCAGCCAGTGTTATCAAGCATGCACATGTTTCTAATAGTCTGTTCTGCTTGCCCCATCCAACAACTTCATATTTTCAGTCTGTTGCCCTTAGCTTCATGCAGAAGTTTTTTTTTTTTTTTGGCTACTCTGATGTATGACCATGCTTTGAGCCTGTCTGCATTAGTTTTTGTATGTGGCTACTCTGAGGTATGACAATGCTTGTAACACTTTGAGCCTGTCTGCAATAGTTTTTGTGTGTGGCTACTCTGAGGTACGACAAAGCTTGTAACACTTTGAGCCTGTCTGCAATAGTTTTTGTGTGTGGCTACTCTGAGGTATGACCATGCTTGTAACACTTTGAGTCTGTCTGCAATAGTTTTTGTGTGTGGCTACTCTGAGGTATGACCATGCTTGTAACACTTTGAGTCTGTCTGCAATAGTTTTTGTGTGTGGCTACTCTGAGGTATGACAATGCTTGTAACACTTTGAGCCTGTCTGCAATAGTTTTTGTGTGTGGCTACTCTGAGGTATGACAATGCTTGTAACACTTTGAGCCTGTCTGCATTAGTTTTTGTGTGAAAAGTATCGCTTGTGTTTTGGTTTATGCAAATTCTCCAAAAGAATGAGAATTCCGAAAAAAGACAATTTCATTTATTCTTGCATCTGTCCAGATGGTAACTCTTGATAGACAGTTTCTTTTTCTGACCCACTCACACAAACTCTCATGCATGCATGCTTTCACTCTCTCTCTGTCTCTCTCTCTGTCTCTCTGTCTCTCTCTCTCTGTCTCTCTCTCTCTCTCTCTCTCTCTCTCTCTCTCTCTCTCTCTCTCTCTCTCTCACACACACACACACACACACACACAAATACACATGCATGCTGACAATGCACACACTCACTTACTGACACACTAACTACTTCTCAGCTTTTTGGCTCAGATTAAAATGCTGGAATAGTCACAAAACTATCAAACAAAACTACTAAACTAAAAAACAGAACAAAAGCAGGCAGCTTCTCTAGGCTTGGCACCCAAACCACCCTTGGGTCACTGCTTTAGACAATGCTTACTGTAATAGAAAATGTGCACTGTAATTGAAAATGCTTACTGTAATAGAAAATGTGCACTGTAATAGAAAATGTGTACTGCAATAGAAAATGTACCCCGTAATAGAAAACGCACTCTAATTGAAAACCATGCTAAATGAGAAGAATGCCCTGGTACCGACTGCCAAAGAGAGCCATGCTAAATAAAG